>JBBPNZ010000059.1:0-44068 GCA_038091195.1 Phylloporus rhodoxanthus | reverse complement strand
GCCGCCTCCGTTTAGTGAATTCGCGGGTGTTCCCGAGGGTGATGAGATTCGGATGCCTGTGCAGGGAGATCCGGTGACGCAGGATGAAGCGCCGACGGAGCTCACTGCTGAACAAAAGGCTGCCGAGGCGAAGCGTATGGCGTTCTTGTCGACCCAGGTGCTGGAACTCGAACGATCGCAGGTTGATTTGCAAGGGAAGTTGGAAGGGGAGGATGACCCGACCAGCCCAGCGCGATCCATCAGGTCGGATCTCGAGGACGCAGAAAAGACGCTGAGCGATATCAAGGCTAGAATGAACAGAAAGAGATTCTTGGGTGAATACTGTCTTTTTCTTGCTTGAGAATGGTTGCTGATTGATCGCCAGAACCGCCGCTCAATCCTCGGATACAAGAGATTCCTTGGTCGAACAAGTCAGCTTCAGAAATTCAGTTCACAGTCACGTCGGCGATCTTGAAGGAGCTGTTTGAACGGGAAGATGCGGGTCCCATGACTATTCGAGTTTCATTTCCCAAGCTGACAAACAAGGAGAAGGATGCCAAAAAGAAGGCAAATGATGCAAGAGATACCCTCACTGCTTTTGCGAAACTGTAAGATTTCCCTTGACTTTCGACATTCCAGCTGAAGAGTATCGCAGGCATCAGTTCGTGTGGAAGGCTGACGGAAGCACATTGAGAATTACGTTCTAAACATTCCCAGATATATTGAACTACCGTGCTGTTGATTTATGGACCTCATACCCCTCTATTCCACGTTTTTGATAATGATTTATGAGTAACTGCTAGTGTGTATAGCCTGTACCGTACTCGCAATGTTGCGGATATGATGTTTCTTGATAGTATTGCTCAATATCTATGGATACCGAGATGTCTATTGCTGGTGTTAGAGTATGGTCCGCAAGACAGCATCAAGGTAGGGTGACTCACGCACACAGCCGACAACAGTGCAAGTGGACAAAAACAGTCGTTGTGGTTGAAGTTTGATTAGACGCAAGTGCGGCGCAATATCATCCGCGAAGCTTCAAGAGTGGAAGCTGCATCAGGCAGTTGGCGGCTTGAGAGCTATTTTGGCAAGTTCATTGCAAACCATGTCCAAGCCTCCGAGATCCCAGTAGGCAACCTCGTCAGCTGAGAGCCTGCCAAGTACATGCGTCGCCGCATCGCCATCACGACCGATGCCGATGCGGAACCGATAAAAGTCGAGATCACCTCCAAGGGCGGATATGACGCTGCGCACGCCGTTATGGCCATTGGCCGAGCCGCCAAATTTGAGCGAGAGCGTCATGGGTTTGTGCTGGAGCGAGTCGTGGATGACGATCATCGCGCCCGGGAATTTGGTGGTGTGACGAAGGGCGGTGGCGACCGCTGGTCCGGTGATGTTCATGAGGGGTTCTACGGGGATGAGTCAGAGAGGTACAGCATGTGCAAGAGGGACGAACTTGGTTTGAAGAGTGTCAGATCCACGCTCATGTCTCCGAGGGCGACGTGTGAGCGACCGGTGAAACCGTTGAGGGCTCTATTGAGAGACATGCGGATGCCAAAACGACCAGCGAGTGCATCTATGATGAGGTGGCCGACACTGGGAGAGTTCTGTGAGGGATTGCGGCTACTTGTGCTAAACTGACCTATGTCTGGTGTTTGGGTATGGTATATTTCCTAGGCCGACGACGAGCAGTTGGGGTATTCTAGCGGAGACTGTCATGGTGGTACTACGTCAAGGTGCCCAAATTGGGACTTCACGTGACCGGTAATATGAAGCAACCTCCTTGTTTCCTCGCATCTTGTTCTCGTACAATGGCGACGACCGCGACGACGGTGAAAGCCCGTCTGCGCCATAGACAGTCCGCCGACACCCACGACATTCTCTCTTGTCACAGCCTCGCCCATTCCTTTGAAGCACTCGACCTCGCCTCCGGGTCTGCCAGACAGTCCCTCGGAGCACTTAGAATTTTACTTCTCTCTTATCTCGAGCAGGTCGAGAACAAGCTCTTGACAATAGACTCACCTTCCATCACCGCAGTACTCAGGATCAAGGGCGAATCCACTGTCGAAGATGCACGCGCATGGGCGAGCGATGCACTCGAGATGCTTCGTAGCATCCGCTCTGATGTCTGCTCGCATCTCCCAGAGCTCCCAGAAGTCCCCTCCTTGAGCAACGTTCGTGCACAGCTCTCACATTCACTCTCGGACACCACACTCGTCATGGATGTCCTCTCTCGCTTCTCGGATAAACACATCTCCACCCTATCATCTCGGCTCCAGTCCCTTCAAGCACATTTACGTTCAATGGAGGCATTCACAACCGATTTGCATGCCTTTCCACGCAGCACACGTTTGTCGGGCCTTTTCGAGTCGATTATGTCTTCCGAGCTGATGTCGGAATTGTCCGACGACGTCACTGAGGCAGAGGACATGGCGCGTGACATTACTCGCGCCATCAAACAGTCCCTACAAGGTTCTAAACTTATTCACTATGTAGACCTACCGCCGCAATGGCGTAACAATCCCTTCGTTGCCGGAGGGTACCGGTACGTTTTCAGCGCGCACGTTCCTCATGCCTTCGTCACGCGGCTCCACTTCAGGTTCATTCCGCTCGATAAGTGGCCCCTTATCATCCTGTCTCTGTTCGCTTGGCACAATGAAACACGTGCGCACCCGCTCTCTGCCATCCTTGCATTCTTACTCACGTACACTCAGTCAATATCCATACACATTTCATTCCGTTGATATTATGGCTCATCAATTGTATTCCTGTATTCAATCCCTCTGCGCTTCAAGACATTCCTGAAACTGCATTTATTGCACTTGCACTTGCTTGTCTGTTCAGTAGCGTTCTGTGGCATACAATGTCTGGATGTGCGCACCATGACGGCATGGACCTATGCGCTAGGTTAGACTATGTTGGTATCGGATGGTAAGCATATCCTTCCTCTTCACCGCATGAGCATAACTCGGTTGTGCAGGCTTATCAGTGCCAGCGTCGGCACGGTTGTACACTACGGCTTCCAGTGTCGTCCAAACCTAGGCATCTTTTTTCTCGTTTGCTGCTTCCTTATAGGCGTGGCCGGTAATGTGTTCCCGTTCCTCAAATGGTTCAACGATGGAGCATACAAGGTAAGATCCCTTGCCACCCACAGAGGCAAAGCACCAACAATCCGCTAGCACGTCCGTGTTGTCTTTTTCCTCTCCATGGCTTTCACGGCTATCGCACCCCTCGCTGTGTTAGCATACATCCACTCACCAGCACAGGTGATTGCATATATCGGTGAGTCTCTCCGTTCCGTCAACGTTTTATTGCTAATGATTTGCACGACGCAGATCCTATTTGGCCGTCATTGATCTCTTACCTGATTGGTCTCACTTTCTATGTGACCCACATACCTGAGTGTTTCCTCTCCGAGCGTTTCTCTCATTGGCTTGATTGGTGTGGCGGTGGTTCACATGCCATATGGCATGTCTTCATCGTGCTCGCGATCAGCCAGCACCGAGCCGCCATAACATCACTTCGGGATGGAATTTCTTGCGCTCTCATTTCATGACGACCAATAATTCTGGCCCAACGATTTATCCTGGGACGAATGAATTTGTAAGTTGTGTAGATAGAATCTATGAGTAGAGAACTATACTTTTTGCGGTCCATACCCCAATCTTTTTATTTTTTTTTGGTATGAGCTACGCTGAATTACAAATAATATTGCAAGTATAAACGTACAGATGCGAATACGAGAAGAAAATTCTATCAGATTAATTTTGCCTCCCGCTTGGCTTGTTGCACCTGTGCCAACCGCTGGCTCCGAAGGGTCATGGTAGTGCCTTGAGCTGCCTTTTTCGTAGTTGGTGCGGGTACGGCAGGAGTTACGGTGGACTGCGATAATGATATGCGCGTGTCGTCCGACGCAAATCCAGGAATACGAATATTATGGTTTCGTTCTGTTCCCGCCATTAAACATCAATCGGAGACGATGAATCCAACCTACCGAGATGTAGCTGCAAATCCTTGACCTCGAGTGTATCCCCTCCCCTGTGTTTCGCAAGCCGGCACCCAAAATGGGTCACGGAATCGATGAACTCGTCTGCAATCTGCAAGAGCAACTGCAACGGCCGCCAGGTCAAAAAGCGACGGCATAAGACAGGCATACATACATCCTCAACCTCGGGATCGATCCGCACATTCGGATCGATGCTCGTCACAAGGTCCTGTATCGACCGCCGCATGCTCTGATCGCCTGGCGTATTCTTCCGCCTCGCCCGACCATCATCAAGCGAAAGCGTACCCGCGTCGTCGCCCCTCACGACCTGCGACGGCGTCCCTGTCGTCGCACGTGAATCCACGCCTTACCCGGTGCGCACGCGGACTGACCTGACATGCGGCCGCCAGTGATGCCCCCCGTCAGCGTCGGCCGACCCTGCTGCGCCGCGGCCCACTGGACGGGCCCTGGGTTAGTCGTGTTGAGCGTCTGGCTGATGGGGTAGCCGTCGCCTGCGGTGGAGGTGAGGACCGGCGCTGGCGAGCCGCTCTTGAACGCGGACGTCGCGCTGGTCGAGGCGGCAGACGCCACCGGTGCCGCCGCCGCCGCTGCCGTCGTCGTCGTCCCCGTCGCGATCGCGGGCGTCGTCTTTGAAAAGCAGCAGCGTCAGTCGGTGTCGAGCGCGCGGCGCGGGCTTACCTTGGGCGTCCCCGAGGTGGCGCTCGAGGCACTGGGCGTGGCGGGCTTGTTGAACTTTTCGGCGTACTCTTTCAGCTGAGGAGCGGGCGTGATCGATGCATCCTCTTGGACAGAGGGCGACGCACCTGCTGGATCTGCTGTGGGTTGAGCTTGCCCTGGCGCGCGAGCTCGCCGAGCTGGCCCATGTTCTGTGCGAGAAGCTGTGCGATGCGTTCTCCGGTGATGGGCTCGCCATTCTGGATCTTGAAGGCGTTCCCGAGTGCGGTGATGATGTTAGTTGGGTTTTGCGGCGCTGGCGATTCGGACGAGTTGGTGGCCATGGCGTGACTTGTCAAATGGGCAATGAGAACTGCGACATATGTGGGAACAAGGTTCTTTATTAGGCTATGTTGGCGTTTTCTTTTACTATGTACGTACGCGGACTCGGAGAACTCCGAATCAGATTATGGGAGCACTTTGGCCCCTTGGAAAGTAGCGCCTGCATTTTGCAGACCACGCATCTTCTGGCATGAGTGCTGCCAGAGGGTGGGCTGCCCATACAATCGCTCCTGGGGTTCCTGATACCCCATCCTCGCCGACGGTCGGCTTGTCACACACCGAATCCATTCGCCCTATATCTTCTCCCCCTTCCTCCTCGTCACATTTCTCTAATGTTGAAGAATCAGACGAGATTAGGGTAAATTCTTAAAGTTTGTTTCATGATGACGACTCACCTGTTGTAAAAATGCCAAATAGCCCTCCCAATCGCTACTCACGCCTCTCGAGCAGGCTGCTGTATGCCAGGCTAACCTTTGGTGCAGTGCGCTCAAAGCAAAAAAAGTTGCTATGGAGAGCCTGCTGGCAGCTCAAAAATCGCTTGAGAGTGTTCAAGAGTTGATTGCAGAACATATTTCCGTGGAGACTATCGAAGGCACTCACACTCAATTTTTGTCCGGAATAAACCCTGTTACTCCAGAAGGTCGTTATCTTTTGGATGTTGGCCATTTGACCATACGTCCGACACTCTCATCTCGCCTTGCATCAGTGGCATCCATAGTCCAACATCCGCCACAGGCGAGCTTCTCCCTCGTCGGACAGACATTCTCAGGTTCAGATGGGGGAGGGACTGGATGCTGATACACTGGAGGTAGTGACCCTTCAAAGTTATTTACTTGTGCATGCCACAAACGAAATGACTGGTTGCCACTTTTTATCCTTTATTACAAGCAATTCCTTCTGGCAGAGAGACGTGTGACGAACGGTATACTACGTTGGCGTAGTCAAATTAGTGTATCCTCTTTTCGCCGAACTCTTGTTCAGTTCAACAGACTTTGCCAGCTGCGATGAAAACGGGGGCAGGCATTTCTGCCATAGTTTCTTCTGGCAATGGTGGGGCAGGTGCGAATTCCTGGCAGGCAAACGATGTGGTTGTTGAAGCACACCTCGTTGGCGGACTTGTCAAATGGGCAACGAGAGCTGCGACATATGTGGGAACAAGATTCCTTATTTATCTAAGCCCCTACAACGGATCCAATGCTTTCTTCAGCTCCTGCGCAGTTGTACACCATTTGAGGATATCAATTTGGGACTGAACCCACCAAAACCTAGAAAGAAAAGGTAATCAGGTGCAGGGCGGCTTCGTGAAGAGGACCTACCTGCCCTCTGCTTTTGTGATCAATTTCGCGTGGATCGCCTTTTTCATCTCTGGACTGGCAAACCTCAGTCGGTCGTGACTAATCTCTCGTTCGACATGCAACGCTATGTCTGCCGCCAACTCCATGGCCACATCCTCGAAGGAGAGCGAAGGGAATTTTGTGAAATGACGCATCGTCTCGTGATGTGGTCGACTGGTCACCAACAATCGAACCTTGTCGTCGTCATGGAGGCTGACAAGAGCGCGGAGGAGTGGTTCGATATCTACACACTCGTCGAGAGCATCAATCACTACAATGGGCTCCCGACCAAAGCGATCCGCAGCGCATGATACCAGGCCACAAAGCTTGTCAAGATCGTTGAGAGTACCCTTGCCTTTCTCTTCAAGTATCGTGTTGGGGAAGTTCCCAGGGTCAACACCGGCATCAAGAAGATGACGACACAGTTGAGAGAGCAATGAGCGCATCATCTCAACGGGACTCCTTGACCGCTCGTTTCGAAAATCAAAGTAGAAGAATACCAACACTTCTCCATATCGCAGCGTACTCTTGAGATGTTCGATCGTGGATGCACTGGAACAAGTCAGCACCGAAATAGGAATACGTAACATATGAACTCACACCAGCACGGACTTCCCGCAACCAGCTATGGATGATATTAGTTGTAATGCCCGATGAACCGTCAAGGTATCAGGTGACATACCCTTTCCGTGCAACCACAAAGATTGAGCCCTACGTGTCCTCCATTGCCCGTACACATCTGTATTTGGCAGCCACTTGCACGTGCCTTCTTGACATAGCTGGCGCATATAATTGTGTTTATCTGTGCAATTCAAGGCAGCAAGCCATCTCAAAATCACTTCCAGTTGTCGACCTAGCGTCAAATATAGCAAGTTGCAGGATGAAGCATTGTGTACGCACGGTGAGATTCCTGCATCTCAGCCGGCTTGTTGAGCCTTACGGCGTGCTCTTCCAGCTGAGGAACGGGCGTGATCGACGGATCCTCTGGGACGCAGGGCGACGCACCTGCTGGATCTGCTGTGGGTTGAGCTCGCCGAGCTGGCCCATGTTCTGTGCGAGGAGCTGTGCGATGTGTTCTCCGGTGACGGGCTCGCCATTCTGGATCTCGAAGGCGTTCCCGAGAGGGGTGATGATGTTGGTTGGGTTTTGCGGCGCTGGCGATTCGGACGAGCTGGTAGCCGTCAAATGTCTTTGTCTGCCCGCGTCGTCGCCCCTCACAACCTGCGACGGCGTCGCTGTCGTCGCACGTGAATCTACGCCTTACCCGGTGCGCACGCGGACTGACCTGACATGCAGCCGCCGGTGATGCCCCCCGTGAGCGTCGGCTGGCCCTGCTGCGCCGCGGCCCACTGGACGGGCCCTGGATTGGTCGTGTTGAGCATCTGGCTAATCGGGTAGCCGTCGCCTGCGGTGGAGGTGAGGACCGGCGCGGGCGAGCCGCTCCTGTACGCGGACGTCGCGCTGGTCGAGACGGCAGACGCCACAGGTGCCGCCGCCGCCGCCGCCGCCGTCGTCATCTTTGAAAAGCAGCAGTGTCAGTCGGTGTCGGGCGCGCGGCGCGGGCTTACCTTGGGCCCCGAGGTGGCGCTCGAGGCACTGGGCGTGCCGGGCTTGTTGAACTTTTCGGCGTACTCTTTCAGCTGAGGAGCGGGCGTGATCGATGCATCCTCTGGGACACAGGGTGACGCACCTGCTGGATCTGCTGTGGGTTGAGCTTGCCCTGGCGCGCGAGCTCGCTGAGCTGGCCCATGTTCTGTGCGAGGAGCTGTGCGATGCGTTCTCCGGTGATGGGCTCGCCATCCTGGATCTTGAAGGCGTTCTCAAGTGCGGTGATGAGGTTGGTTGGGTTTTGCGGCGCTGAGTTGGTGGCCATGGTGTGACTTTGTCAGATGGGCAACGAGAGCCGCGACATAAGATTCCGTCTAAACCCTACAACAACGGGGTGCCAGAGCTCTTCACCAGGACCCTGCAGCCGTACAATCTAAGAAGGGCCCGCCTCGCACCGATGGAGGAATCCACAGTCAGTGATTTCGTCGCAACACTCTGCTACGCTCCGCGCGACAGACCTCCAAAAGTACATCCCTCTTTTGATCTGTGGCGAGAAGAGATGCACAAAGACAGAACGGCGCACTTTAATGCCCTTTCAGGAGGACAACACCACCTCGGAAACGACGACGCAGAAGCGCAGCTCATTGCAGAGGCCAATGCTGTATACAATAATCCGCGTGGTGGCATGGACCTGGACCCCTTGCCGTCGAAAATCATGCCGGGTATCACCATTCGGGGTACTGCGCCAGTTTTCTGTAAAATGGCGCTTGCGACTTGCTATTCCCAACATTGGTTAATTGATGAAAGATTTTGTATCGCTTTCAAGCGTTCAAGAGGTTCGTCGATTAACGGCGTTCAATGTACGGTGCTACCCGTTTTTGCAACACCTTGCTTCTTGATGTGGCCCAATACGATAGGATGATTTGCAGACATGGAAGATGAAACTGATGAAGCGAACGAAAGCAACGAGTCAAATGGTGAACAACGCGCATTGCCATTCTGCCAATCCCAGAGAGACATCAAGAGGCGCTGCACGTCGTCAAAGACGAACAGCGCAACATTCAAATCACTTACAAACCCGAATGTTGGGAACCATCGTCATCGGGCATAGGTTTCGCCGAGGTGGCAACACGTCACGCGTCGCACCGGTGCCATTGCGCACAGGACTCCAAGGGTGGGCAGGCACCGATCAGACTCGGGCAACCGCCAGCGGAACTGAATCACATGTCAAGTTTCCTGCCATGCGTGTTAGAACTCAGCTAGCGGTCGATTACGGTTGGCGTTGGGGGCAGAAATGTGTACGTGGGAGGACCTTTGGGGTAGACACGGAGAGCACTGGATGGGGATATCTGCCATGGAATGACGTCGGTGAGCCAACGAAGCCGGAGCATAACCTGTGGCGAAATTACAAAGCTAAAACTTACATAAACGGGTCAGCGAGTCACTTGGAGTGATTTGATTCAAGTAAAACATGGCGCCAACGAAGCGTTACCAATCAGCGGTATACTTTTACACGCTTTGTAAAAGTCCGTAGTTCGGATGACGTAGATGAAGTCACGTACGGGAGATATTCAATAAGAACAATGGACGTAGTTACAAAACTTAACCATGCAAATAGACTAGTGCAAGAATGCATTCCGACAAATGAAAGGATAGTAATTGTTCGAGGAGAACAAAAAGAAGAGGGAGAAAAAAAGAATAAATATGAATGTGATATGCTCGGATGAAACGCATCGCGTCGGGTCAGTAGTATACACTTGAGTTGAAACGAGTAACGATGTGCTTGAAATTATGCAGCAGGATATGTTACCAATGTGCAGAACCAGCATAATGCAGGCATCAAGAGAATACGGCGGAAATGCGACGTGGGACAGTTATGCGGAGCATTTCACCGTCGAATTCTGCTCGTACTTGTGCGAGTTCAGCGTCATAGCCAAAAGACACGCGACGTTCAAAGTGGCCTTGTGAGAGTCAGCAAATAGGGAATGTGAGAGAGGTGAGGGACATACCGCCCTCTGGTTCCCAAGAATCTGCCACGACGTGCAATATGCGACGTCTTCTTGTGGCGATGGTTCTAATGAATGGATAAGTTGGGAGGATTAGAAGAGAGAAAAGAGACTTGCATTCCATCGCGTCTGAAACCTGGTAGTCGGACCAGGAGGGCGTATTCGAACTGGGATGTTTCCACTACGATCCAAGTATTCGGAGGGGGAGAGTGGCAGAGGAAGGAATCGAAGGGAGCACGTCCCTGGGTCCCCTGCTCTGCGGGTTGGGGTGGCATGATGACGGGTGCCTCGGGTGCGGTTATGTCTTGGGTGGTTCTGGAGAGATCTCGAGACATGGGGATATGAGTAGAGTAGGGAGGGGTTGGTGATGAGGGCATAGAGTCGGATGCGGGGTGAGGGGTCGACAAGGCTCTACGTTTTGTTTGATCTACGGGGGGGTCCGTAGAGGGAGGCTGTTCAGATTGGGACAAAGGTAAAGAGTCCAACGAATCGGTGGACTTGGCAGAGTGCATTGAAGCGGTTGCTGTGTGGCGTGTGAATATGACATCACATCCTCTCCCTCTTCAAACCAATCAAAAATGCATCTCAAGCGCGTATCCCTCACATCAAAGAAGAACTGGTGGCTCGGTCAGTCCACGTCAGTCACAATATACACCACTCACGTCCATCCAGTAGAACTCGACGAGCAAGATCCACAACTCATCTCGTCCACAAACTCGTTCTCCTCCTCCGACGACACCGCAGTCGCACCAGACGATGGTCACTATTCACACCAGATACACCACAACGACAAGACACAAAAATCTCCGAACCCATCCATACCCGTCTATTATCCACCACCCCACCCGACCTCCATCTTCTCCTTCCCCACCCCATCCGCATACTCCGCACCACCAAATCCGACCGCCCACATCGCACCCTGCGCACAGGGATCCGCCTCCGTCATCTTCAAATGCGTCGTAAAGAAGCCAGACGTCGTACAGCTCGAGATAAACGGAGAGATACAGTCAAATGCTTATGACGTTACAACCCAGTTCCTCGCAGAGCTGCGCGTATACACCACCGTCTCCCGCCATCGCAACATCGCCGCATTCCTCGGCTGTCTCGAGAACGTCGGCATGGTCCTCGAGTACGTCGATGGCCGCTCCCTCTACGACGTCATCCGTCACCGTCCCCCTCTCTCCCGCCAAAGTAAGATCGATTTTCACAATCAGCTTCTAGACGGTCTCACCCATCTCCACTCCTTCCGCTTGAGCCACGGCGATCTTTCCCTCCTCAACATCCAAGTCACCCGTTCATCTGACACCATAAAGCTCCTAGACTTTGGCCGCTCCGTTTCCATGGATTCCATCTTTGTCTCACCCTCAGACGAACCTGTCGATCCCTTCCAGTACCTCCATCCAAAACCAGGCACAAAGACCCCTTCAAAGACACTCGAACAAATCCACCCCGGAACACGTCCATTCGCTGCACCAGAAGTCCTCCGCGGCGAGTGTCACGACCCCCTCCTAGCAGACGCCTACAGCTTTGGCATGGTTCTCGTCTCCCTGGATAGATGCGAGGTCGTAGATCTCAAACCCTGGGAACAACGCAAGGACATCGTCCCAGATTCCCTCTTCGTCGGCTGCGAGATCTTTGAGGCGCGTGCTAGACAGTACCTGAACAAGGTAAACATGAGGAGAAGATTATTGAAACAAGACATCATACCGGCAGAATATTGAGCTTTTCCATATACACACGATACACATCTGGATCTCCTTTCTAAGATACCCTTGCCTCCCTTGTTTGTACTCTACTCTCCCCTCATCTCTGCACAGTACTACCAGTCACAATATTGGACCAATCATCACTTTTTTTCATTTCCGTTTGTTGTATTATTCCGTGTTTTACCGTACCATACAATCGCTTCCTTTTTCGGAAGCTCCACTGAGTCAGCACGCCTCGCAACCTCGCTCCATGGCCACTGTACACCCTTCACGCATGGGCCTCGTCCCACAAGACCCAAAGGACGTATATCCAGACACCCGTCGCGGACGGTCGCCCTCGCCACCCCGCAGGTATGACAGGGACCGCAGGGAGAGAGAAAAGAGGGCAAGAGACAGCGATGATGATCGGGGTTCACCACGACGGCGGGACCACAGAGACAGAGACAGAGGTCGACATCGGAGCGAGGACGGGGACGAGGCAATCAAAAGCCGCCGACGGGCCTCGCCCGAGTACGGCGACTACACGCGCCCCGCGTCCCCCCCGAGCACGCCACGCATGTACCCCAACCGTGCGCCTCGAGACGGCACGTACGAGCGGCGGGGCTATGGCGGCGGCGGTAGCGAGTATTTGGAAAGGTGCGTGACACCGTGTCTGTGCGTTATGTGCGCTCAACGCTTGTGCAGCCGGAGGGCGCAGAGGGAGAGCGCCACGCTGAGCATCTGGCCGCCTTCTCCGAAAGCGCCCGCACGTGCACTGTATGTGATACTATCCTTGTTAGTTCTCTGCGCTGACCTGCGCTTGCAGATCCCCCGAGCGCGGCTCGTCGCGCAGGAAATCCAAGCGGGACCGCTCAGAAACGCCCTCTGATTCCTCGGACTCGGAATCAGAGCGCCGGCGCCGCGAACGAAAAGAGCGCAAACGCGCTCGGAAAGAACGGGAGCGGAGAGAGAGAAGAGAACGCAAGGAGCGGCGACGCCGGTCGGTCGACTCGGAGGACGAGCGCGCGCGCGAACCCGACCGGAGGAGCGAGAGCAAAGGCCGGCCGCGCAGCCCGAGTCCGAGCCCTGCACCGTCCTTGTCGCAGGGTGAGGAATGGGTTGAAAAACCCGTGGCGGCCGCGCCGTTGGTCGATGCAACTCGGAGCAATGGTGCGATGCCCCCGCCCACGATTATTCCAACGCATGCGAGGCAGGTGGACGAGGACGAGGATGATGATTCGGATATGGATATCGGACCTCAGCCGCTCATCAAGGCGATTGCGTCTAAAAAGGTGGACGAGCGTGCGTACGGTGGTGCGTTACTGCGCGGCGAAGGTAGTGCCATGGCCGCCTTTTTGCAAGATGACCCACAAAGCCGTATCCCTCGTCGTGGTGAAATCGGTCTCACGTCGGACGAGATTGCGCAGTTTGAATCGGTTGGGTATGTGATGAGCGGCAGCAGGCACAAGCGCATGAACGCCGTGCGTATGAGGAAAGAAAACCAGGTGATTAGCGCAGAAGAGAAGAGGGGCATCCTCAAGCTGCAGAAAGAGGAGAGGGAGAGGAGAGAGGGTATACTTCGGGAAGAGTTCAGCGAACTCGTACGCGAAAAGCTCAAGGGACCAGAGTCAAAGCGGACAGTCACTTGATAGTTCCATGCTTTACGAGTCTAACTTGTTTTCTCACTGCAAATATTCTATGAATCTAGTTCACACTGTATCTAGAGCTCGTCGTGCTTGCCAGGCTGAATGTCTGTGACTTCCGTCGTGAATACAAGAGCGGCATTCGGGGGAATAGCCCCGCTGGCTCCACGCTTCCCTATAAATCGTATGTTAAGAGGGAAAGATGTAAACGGCGATTCGACGAACCGTAAGCCAACTCGGAAGGGATAGTCAGCGTGCGTTTCTCTCCAACGCATGCACCGAGGAGACCATCATCCCAACCACGTATCACATGACCTACGCCAACTAAAAAGACACGATCAGCGGTCGAGGGACGCAAACAGTAGTGTGAGGCACACGTTTGAAGGACAATGGCGTTCCCCGGTCCAAACTAGAGCAGGGGCGTGAGCACACGACCCGCAACGCTAGAGAAGTAATCTACCTCGAGTCAAACTTGGTGCCACCCTCAAACAGAGTGCCAGTCTGGGGTATCCATGAGAGAACAACAGGAGATCAAAACGTCTCGGACGCACGTAGTGAACAGAGATGGTGTCTCCCTTGGCAGCCTTGCGGGGACACTTTTCAGGCATAAAAGACGTCTCGATCTGGAGCTCTGTGGGCGGTGTCCCTGCAAGAACGCAGACTGCCACTGCCAACAGCGAGAACCAGACTTTGAGCAACTGCATCAAAAAGTCACGGAATTGGTCTGGTTGTCCGACTGTAGACAGGTAACGGTAATTGCCGAATAACTGTATGGCGACATTTAGGTAAGCCACAAACCTTATCTTTAGTTCTTTCACCTCACCGACATCGACATCTTCAAGACATGGTATGTAACTTGCCCTTGTATATTTCCTCTCTCACATTTCCCTAGGCCAGAACAAAAGGCAGAAACGTTTGTCCACAATATGATCCTGAATGCCGGCACTGACTGTCATTGTCCAGACTGGCAAGCGTTCCGCCCTTCAAGACGTTGTGACTCGCGAGTACACAATCCATCTACACAAGCTTGTACACGGTCGCTCTTTTAAGAAGCGTGCACCGTGGGCCGTCAAATCTGTGATCGAATTCGCGCGTAAATCGATGGGTACAAAGGACGTTCGGCTCGACCCCAAGCTTAACCAGGCTCTATGGGCCCAGGGAATAAAATCGGTTCCACACCGGATTCGTGTAAAGCTAGAGCGTATGTATCTACTCTTCTTTCCTTGGCTCAGTTTGGCATATATATCTCAGGTAAACGCAACGACGAGGAGAACGCAAAAGAAAAGCTTTACACATACGCTAGTCACCTTTCCGTCACATCTTTCAAGGCAGGCTTTGCTCGTCTGACCTTATACTTTATCTTGCTGACCGTTGCTATCAGGGTCTCCAAACAACCGTCGTCGATGCAGAGTAAAGGATGCCTCACTGAACCAGGCCAGAGAGTAGATTCCTCGCATGAATCCATGGTTCTCATAGCTTGTATATTTTGCAGATTATATTGTAGTGAATGATTAGCGTACAACATCATCCGAGTCGCGACCACCGCTTTTGCAAAACCACTGCTCCAGTTATTCTCGTCCCCAACATGCCCCTCGTTAGTTCTTGCAAAATGTCCCGCTCCCTGTACACCTTACCTGCGCTCACTTTATTCTTGTTCCCCACTGCCCGCAGCCTGCCCCTCGTTTGTTCGACTTCTTGCAAAATGTCCCACTCGCTGTACACCTTCCCGCACCCCCGCCGCTTTTGCAAAATCTTCCGTTTGCTGTTATCTATTCCCTTCACGATCTTGCAATACATCATCCATGTCGTCTCTCGAGTCTCCCGTCGGACCGTCCTGCTCTTGCAGTATGCACGTTGCTTTGCAATATGTACGGTGTGTATTTCCCTCCTTTTTACATTGGTCCCCTGGACGACCACACAGATATGTCGCTTCTATCCGCCCTCCCTTCCTGTGCATTTGTGTGGACATGAACACGCTGCCGCCGCCCGCCCTCCCCGCCTCGCGCCGCACCCAGCCTTCTGCACATTGACATGGATGTGCACCTGCCCCGATGGCGGCGAGCACGGCTGCGTGACAACCGCGATAGCGCAGTTGTCACGTCGTCGTCATCGTCATCGTTGCCACCGCCTTTCACTCTCGTTGAGTCATTTGCCTTTGCCTCGCCCGACTGTACAACAACGACGATGTGATAACCGGATAGTGCGGTCGTCACGCCGTCGTTGTCGTTGTTGCATTTGCCCTTCAACCCCATCGTCCTCATCGCCTCCGCCTTGGGTCGCCTCTGTGCTCCGTCTCATCGGACGGCGACACAGCATTTTTCCCCCGGTGGTGCCATCGATATGGCACCAACGTCGTCGTGCGTGCACCATCACCCCACTCGCTCGCACATGAGTGCGCCACGAGTCGCCTCGCCTCGCCTCGCCTGCCTTCATCTCGCCCGACGACGACGACACGATAACTCCGCTATCGCAGTTATCACGTCGTCGTCGTCGTCGCTACCGCCTCTCACCTTCGTCTCATCTCGTCTCGCCCTTCCCTTCCCTCTCACATCAACATCCCCCCCTTACATAGTGTGATGTAACGTACCTGGTTTCTATGCAGGCTACAGTACTACGCTGTTGCAATTCACCATCATACATATTCTGTAGTAGGTATCACTCAAACCGAATGAACAGGCCAAAAACGCTCTATTCGGTAATGTAGTTGAGACATTGTACATACTGGTCCTGGTTGCGTTCCCGTCCTCAATGCGTCTCGTCGTCGTGGTTCGTCGCCTCCTCGACATGTTGTTATCGTTGCCCTCGTCACGTCGTGGTCGTGGACGTGATTGCGTCCCCGTCCTCAATGTGTCGTCGTCCCCTCGTCCTGGTCGCATCGCAATCGTTGTCCCCCTCGGAGTCGCCTCCTTGTCCTCGTTGCGTCGACCGAGCCACTGGACTCGTGGAGTGTGGGGTGAATTAAATGAGCGGCTGGAGAGAGCGAGTGGTGTGAGTGCAGGATGCACGGACGGGCGTCGTCATCGTGTCCCCACCTGTCATTGCCGCGTCGCATGGTGTGGGTGCTGTTGCCACGCGTCGGCATCGTCCTCAGTGGCGCCTTCGTTGCATTGTCTTGGCTATTCACCGTTGTGTGTTGTTGTCGGACTTGGGAGTATGAAAGGAGGTGAGGGGAGCGCTGGCGGATTTGAGAAAACGAGAGAGTACTGAGTGACATGACCGAACCGTGCGACTATATTGGCGTATTTGGGAGTTGCTGACACATGCTGTGTGTCTGAGTCAGCAACTGTACAGTCAAAAGTCCACTTTGTAAACCTTAATTTACATCCCAATCGACGCCGACTACGATGGTAAGGAAATACGATGCTGTCTAATATCATGTCCTTATCGTGCCTTTAGCCTTCTCAAAAGACATTCCGCACGAAACGCATCCTCGCCAAGGCTGCCCGCCAAAACCGGTGAGCTCAGCGCGCAGGACGACATCTGTCCGTGCTCACTCGTGCTAGGCCCATCCCCCAGTGGTTCCGTCTGAAGACGGACAGTAAGATCCAAGTACGCATCTCCGATGACGAGGTGTTGATGTACTGACTTGTTCCAAACAGTACAACGCCAAGCGTCGCCACTGGCGGCGCACAAAGCTCAACATCTAGGCGTCATATTCGTGTGACTGAGGAGACGGGCAGATGGAGATATGTCGATGCACCCCGCATCATGTACCTCAAATGCAATAATGATTCGTCTTGATCTATTGTCTGGGTCGTTACAGTGTGCCCTGTGGAAACACAAAGGTAAGCACGGCGTGTATCTGGAAGATACTGAGGATTTTGTCCGCTGGTATATGTCCCAGAACAAAACGAGCACGATGGTAAAACACTGAATAGTTGGACGACTACGACCGTGTCCGAGACTGGCGGTCGCTGCCTCGGTCATTCACTCACCCGCTGACGAGAACCGGGTGTCGAATGTGCTCAATTTCCGTATCGCGTCCTCCGTGCTTCACCGAAGAACTATTTCCTTTAGTTACACGCGCATCCCCCGTCATCAATGTGACGAACGCTTCACACAACGCCTATTCCCTCGACTTGCATCCGTTCTGGCGCAGCGGTGTGTCATTCGCAGACATGTGCGTGGTGGTCAGGGAGGGCCACAGGGGCGTCGGACATGCCTACCAGGTGTTCTCGAGCGGTGTTGTTAACCTCGGTTCGACAGTCACGTACACATTGCCATTGCCATCAAGCTACATTGATTTATCCTTTGAATCATCAAACAACGCGCTACTAGTGCTACAACCCGCCAAGTATAATGCTTCATACATCTGCAGCAGGGGAGATCTCCTCGCACTAAACAAGCATACAATCACTCTCCAGAGTTCATCCGTGCAAAAGCTGTGTCCACTCACATTACCCTCGGAGCAGCACATGGCATACCGCCCCTTCTTCGCACACTCCTCGGCGTCCGAGTCCGTGTTACAATCCGGGCCAAAGGACTGTTTCAAAGGACAAGTAGTGAATTTGTGCGCTGGTCGACAAGAACGGAGTCTCACGTCGGAGGGGCAACAAACCAAGGTTGAACCACAGTATCCACTTTGACGGGCCTCGAGACTGGGCGTGTTGGGTGCGGCGGTGGTAACGCTAACGAGGGCGGCCGTGATGGCGAGAAGAAGAGAGAATGACTTGAACATAGTATGAAGATTGGGTAGGCTGTGAAGGAGTGAATGGGGGACCAGAGGAGTTGGACCCGCCTTTTATACGACGAGCGAGAGTGGCTGACAAGAGGGATAGGAATACAAAGTGACGTCACATGGAATGCTTGGTATGTTTTTGGAGTCAGTGGAATACATTGGGATGAATGAGCTCGATTTAACTGGCTCGTAAAACAAACCTATCAACACGTGTAGAGTTTAGTCTGTGTGTTAGTTTGGCGCGGATTGAAACGTCACTTTACCCAAACCCTCAGAGTAGTACTTCACGGTGGTGTACAATGTCTCTTATCTTCACCATCTTTTCGCTCGTCTTTCTCACTGAGCTTGTATCATGGATCGGAAAATCCGTCCTCCTCGAGTTTGTACGTCGCCTTTTTCGCTCGTCGAGAGGCTCAATAACCCAATACTTTCGTTCAGGCTTGGAGTCTCTACTGCCGAGTGTTGATGAACGCCCAATATACAAGACAGCGCAAGCTTAAATCCGAGCTGCTCGTTACGAAGAAAGAGCTCATGCAAACCAGCGCTCAAGATCAATTCGCCAAGTGGGCAAAGCTGAGACGCAAGGTCGACACGGGGATTGCAGAGCTCGAAAAACTCAGTGGGTCGTGCTCAGCTGACCCGCACCCATCTCTTGATGCCCTTGTTGCAGACGGCGAGCTTGCCACCACTAAAACCGCGTTCTCGGCCCAATTCAACACGCTCATTTGGGTCTTGACCACTGGATTGCAGTTTGCTATCGGCTGGTGGTACAGGAAGTCTGCCGTGTTCTACCTACCACCCAACTGGTTTGGGCCGCTCACATGGACGCTTGCGCTTCCGTTCGCACCCCGAGGTTCGTGGCCGCTTTTCGATCCTGCCAGTCAAGTGATGCTACGCATATCTAGGCTCTGTGAGTGTTGGGGTATGGCAGATGGCTTGCCGTAGGGTGATCAAAGTGGGCGAGCGCACCATCAAACATATGATAGGTAAGTCATTCATTAGTATCGTGGAGTTTACACTAACGTCCTCAGGTGAGCCGTCTGAGCCCGCGGCCGCAGGAGCGAGTCCTTTGGGCGAGAAGCGGACATAGACATGTGTCCAGGTTTACTTACCGTATGCCTGGGTTGCGTGACACCGCCGATTATCACATGCAGTGTATGTACGGCTCAGTTTGAATATCATGTGAATGACGTCGTGGCGGAGCCCCGCCTGGTGAAATACTTAACCTCCACGAGACTCCAGACAGCCAACTTGCAAAATGGCTACGATCCACTCAAAGGTCGCCCCAGACGCACAGTCCCAAATCTTCACAGACGACGCCCTCGCCTTCCTCGCCGCCCTCCACAGGACCTTTGAGTCCACCAGGCAGAGTCTCCTAGTTGCCCGCGACGTTGCCCAGCGCAGGCTCGACGCCGGCGTGCCCCTCGACTTCCCCTCAGAGACTGCCCACATCCGTGCCGAGCCTTCATGGCACTGTGCACCCCCCGCACCGGGTCTCGAGGACAGACGTGTCGAGATCACTGGTCCAACCGACCGCAAAATGGTCATCAACGCCCTAAACAGCGGCGCAAAGACATTCATGGCAGACTTTGAGGGTCAGCCTTACCAGCCCCTCTCTGTTCACTCTCCTGACGCTCGTCCCAGATTCCAGCGCGCCAACGTTTGCAAACATGATCAATGGACAGGTCAACCTTCGTGATGCCGTCAGACGTCAGATCGACTTTGTGTCCGGTGGAAAGCCGTACAAGCTTGTCGAGAACCCTGCTGTCCTTTTGGTCCGGTATGCCAGCTTCCTACCTCTTAGAGACGGCCCTGACTATCCTCCACAGACCTAGGGGTTGGCATCTCGACGAGACCCGCGTGACGGTGGACAACGCCCCCATGTCTGCCTCCCTCTTCGACTTTGCCCTCTATTTTCACCACAACGCTCAAGAGCTCATCAAGCGCGGCTCCGGACCCTACTTTTACCTTCCAAAGATGGAACACTATCTTGAGGCCCGTCTCTGGAACGATGTCTTTCTCTTTTCTCAATCGTATCTCGGTATCCCCCACAACACTATCAGGGCTACTGTCCTCATTGAAACGCTCCCTGCTGCATTCCAAATGGAAGAGATCCTCTTCGAACTCAGGAATCACTCTGCTGGTCTCAACTGCGGGAGGTGAGGATCTCCTCGTCTTTTTCGTGTAAGCAGACACTTATTTCGCATGTATTTTAGATGGGATTACATCTTTAGCGCCATCAAGAAGCGCAGGGCTGATAGGGGCGCAGTACTACCGGACAGGAAGGACGTCACCATGACCGTACCATTCATGGATGCATATGTCCGTCTTCTCATCCAAACTTGTCACAGGTGCGATTTCGACGGCTATTGCAGGCGAAACATGCTGACAGGGGTGCAGGAGGAAAGTAGCTGCCATAGGTGGCATGTCTGCGCAGATTCCTATCAAGAATGACCCGAAAGCCAACGAGATCGCCATGGAAAAGGTCACAGCGGACAAACTTCGCGAGGTGACCGCCGGACATGATGGTACTTGGATTGCCCACCCGCTCATTAACGGCATTGCCCGTAAGATTTTTGACAAGCACATGTTGGGTCCAAACCAGGTGGATATTTCATCTCCACTTTTCCACGTACGCATATTAACGCGGTAACTTGTGACAGTACCACGTTCGCCGAGATGATGTCAGAGTGGCAGCTACTGATTTATTGAACACAAACGTTCCTGGGAAGATCACAGCGGATGGAGTTCGCAGCAACGTCTCCGTCGTATTGGCGTATGGCAGTTCCTGGATGGGCGGTAATGGTTGTATCCCGGTCAACTACTTGATGGAGGACGCGGCCACCGCTGAGATTGCGCGCGTCCAGCTATGGCAGTGGGTCAAGAACGCTGCACGCATGGACACGGGCGAACCTGTCACCATCGAGCTTGTTGACCGCGTCATCGAAGAACAAGCACCGACTATCAAGAATATCGCCCCTGGTATCAAGCAGGATCACCTCAGAATCACGACTACTTATTTGAAAGGCCAGATCAGGCAAGAGTGGCCCAGCGAGTTTCTCACAAGTGATTTGATGCCGTTCTTGAGCATGGCTGATGGCGTGGAGGCCAAGTGGCAGAAGAGCGTCTTGTAAAGTATATGCACTGTTTCTTTGCCTTGGTTACGCTCGTGTAACACCAGCCTTGGAGGCCATAATTGTACTAGTAGTTTTGACAGTTCAATACATATCGATGAGGGATACCGACTTCTAAGCTTTGGAGACCTTGACCTTGACCCCGTGTACCAACGCACGGCTATACGGACAAGCCTAGACGAAATCATCAACCCATCCTCACGTGGAACACGCAACACACCTCATGGCCGGCTTGAATGACCTCGTCGTCCTCCACGCCCTCCACCGCGATATCCACCGCGATCCCGAACCCGCCCATCTGCGCCGCCTCCCCGAGATGCACGCGCGTGTGGACCACCGCGTCCTTGACGGCCTCGCTCTTGCCCAGGCGACCCGCCACCAGCTGCAACGCGCCGAGGAAACACGCTGGCGCCCCGTGAGCGGCCGGACATCGGGGGAGAGCGGCGACGTACATGCGTAGCCCAGCGCAAAGAGCTGCTCGGGGTTCGTCCCGTCGCCGGGCCCGCCCAGGGCTTTGGGCCGGGCGAGGGTCAGCGTGAGGGGTGCCTCGTCGTCGGAGTGGACTTGGCCGTTGCGTCCTTGGCCTGCGGCGCGCGCGGTCGCAGTGTACTGTATTTCAGTCTGAAAAGAGTGTTGGTAGGACGGACAAAAGTGTACCTTTGTGTTCTTCAGAGTGACGATTGAACGTCTGGCGACATGAGATGCGACTGCGAGTCGAGAAACGTTGGAGAGATGAGCAAGCATAAGTTCGGTTCCAAGAGCTTATTGCACAAACATAAACTACACTTAGAAACCACTCGCGGTGATCCTCAGTTGCTCCAGCTTTTTCAACACCTCTCCGACAGTCCGGTCCAACTCACCAGCAATCGCGCTCTGTTTCGCGCCAGGCAACCGCGCGTACGCCTCGCAGAGGTCCCCATCCACGACAGCTTTCACGGGAACATAATACCCCCTCCATGCAAGGTGGTCACGTCCCACCAAGCTGCCCTGCTCCGTCCTCATGTGTTGCTCCAGTGTGGAAATGAAATCCACGTCCTCCTTTGATACAAAGGGCACAAGGATCCCAATGGTTCCATGCAGCCCAGTGTAGAGAAGTACCTCTCGCCCACCCGCAACCAACGATACCCTGTGTATTGACGTCACAAGGTCACCAACGTGGAAATGGCAAATCATCTTCGTCTTGTGGGGAGCACCCATCAGCTGTCCCTTCTCATGCAATATACCCGCCCCAGTGGGATCATCGTCCACTTGTTCTGAGACCTTGCCATCGAGGCGGCTGACGAATACATTTCCGAACCGATCACTTCCAGCGACGGTACAATAATCAACCATTGTCGAGGAAACGATCCATCGTGGTTGCATGTCGTCGGCAAAGATGAGGAGACGGTTTTCTGGTGCTTTATAAGCAACAAAAAATATTGAATCTTGCATGTCGCCAACAAGAATCCTGGAGCCTTGGGTGTTGAGTGTGACAATGGTGGAAGAGAATGCCTGAATACAGAGTCAGGTCACGAAATGGCCTCGAGTGAACGAATCAACCTTGTTTTCAGCTTTACGAAGAAGCTTCTTTTTACCAATCTCGTATATGCGCAGCGCTTTGCCTACGCCTGCGACAAGTCGCCCTTGGAAAGCTATGACTGCTAGAGGCACATCATCCGTCTCAGTTTTGTGCACAAGTTCCAAACCCGCGCCGTCTTCAACAAATCTGTATGTTCGCAGGAAACCACTTGTGCATGATCTTGGTGCAACAAAAGTATCTGATGCCGTGGCGACGACAAGATGCAGCTCCCCTCCTCGTGCAGCAAACGGAACAACGGCCAGAGAGAACGCAGCTTCGTTATTATCCAAGTGGATCAAGGCAACAGTCTTGGGCTGCAATCTATTGAGCAAAAAGCTGCGACTTGACAGATATTTTACATACCTCGACTGGATCGATGATTCGTATTGCAGAGGCCCATGTTCCCGCGGGCGCCTTGCATCGTCCAAAAGTCTCTGCGGGAAGCTCCAGCATCTCCTGGTCAATCATGTTACCAGCTTCATTCTGCACAAACATCAAAAACTCATGACAGTCAATAATTACGAGCCACTCACAAGTTGATGCAGACGCTTGTTGACTGCCTCTTCGCCCATGACACGATGGTCGCCCTCTATAAGATAGAGGTAACGATTCGTTGGATGAGATATAAACTTGCGAGGCGAGTACGAGAGCGGAATGGAGTCTTGCTTGAGCTTCATCCCAAGCTTTGGTATCTGGAAAATACTAACCAGAATGTCACTAATCATATCTTTCTGCACTTTTTTGGGAGGCGCGGACATACCGAAGAACACTTCCCGTGATACCAATCAGGCCCTCTGGGCTAAGTTCAGCAGAAAAACTCCAAGCATAATCGAGGTTTTCAAAAATCAGGGGTGTAAAGTGCATGAGGTTTTGATGCGTATAGTTGATCCATGACCGTGATGAAAGTGCAAGA
This sequence comes from Phylloporus rhodoxanthus, assembly GCA_038091195.1. Taxonomy (NCBI): domain Eukaryota; kingdom Fungi; phylum Basidiomycota; class Agaricomycetes; order Boletales; family Boletaceae; genus Phylloporus; species Phylloporus rhodoxanthus. Next base: position 20,588 of record JBBPNZ010000059.1, on the reverse strand, counting down.
ATCGCAGGATTTTTTTGTATCTGAACTCGAATAAGCTTGACAGGGCGCGTCCCCAAGAAACTATGGTGTGATGTTAGAAAGTTCAAGTTGACGAGGTGACGCTACGAGGACTGACCGAGTACGTGTATCGGTAAGCTGACCATTCAAAGGATCAAGCACTGTCCGGAGGAGGACACCGTTTTGCAAGCCAATGTTAACAAACATTGTTGGCTGGGTCTTATTGATACTTGCATCTAACATGTCAGCGATGCAGATGGCAGATGGTGGTGCAGTCAACGCTTGTAAGCTGATGGTTTCCAAGGTGCTCTCCGGATCCAACGAGATGATACGAACGGTTTGGTCCTCGCACCCAACAGCCTATGTGGATGGAAATTTTCTAGTACCACAAGGCATAAAATTTCATTCGACTCACCAAGAAAGGCGTTCGCTGACGGCCTTCAGGGACCTCTGCAATACTTAGCGCAAGGATAGTCGATCCCATCGCCTTTCGGTCCTGGTACTCATTGAGTTGCCCGTCCAAGTCAAGTTCGAAGTAGACCAGCTCTGCGGAGCTCAGTGCAACCACCACTTGACGCTTGTTCGTTGTGGCAGCGACAATAGTTTTACGATCGGGAACACGCCACTCGTTGACACGTCGGTCAGCCAAGACGTGCCGAATGCCATGAGGGTGGACTTGGAGAAGGGCGTCAGCGCCAATTTGTTGTACGGCAAGCGTCGGGGCCGATGAAAGGAAGCCAGTATCCTGAACTTCTTCAATTGTCTCGCCAATGGATAGTACTAGTGTGCCATTGACGAACGACAAGATAATATACGAATCAAACTCGTCTATCAAAGCGTTAATTCGACAAATTGTTAAACATTAGCAGGTACCCACCTTCTTCACGTTGTTTGGTTGTCCAAACAGCATTCGGAATACCTGGAAGTTCGGAGCTGACGGACTCCTCTACGTCGAGACCGTGACGAAGCATGCGAAACGAACTGCGCGCGCCACGACCGCAAGCTGCAAAAATTTGAGGAGTATCCGAGTTCGGTAGAATATTCATCACTTTTGCATCCAATATAGGGTCTAAGGATTCTACTTCGTCGGCAAGGGCTAAGTTATCCAAAGGGTGGGGCCGGAAATGGGCATGGGGCAGTGGGGCAGTGGGTTCAGCCATGCCAAATGAAGGGTAAGAAGTCGAACTGAATTCAGGCTCGTTATCATCGTCACCCAACTTTTGGAACTGGTATAAATAACTATCTGGAGATGAGCCATCGACTACAGAATGGTAATACACTCACTGGTTACCAAACTCAGAAGCAACGAATAGAAAACCAGATTTAAGAATACAAAGGTTGAGAGCCGCAGGCACGGTGTCAAAATACTTGATTTTTAGTGCCCTGACTTCGTCTTCTTCATGGTCTATCGTAACTTTGAACAGGTCGCCATCTTCACTTTGAAGGAGGAAGAAAAAGGCACCCTAAACAATATTGAGACACGGCTAGCGAAATTACTACACGACGAACCTTCATTTTATGCATAACAGCTGCGATAATTATGACGCCTCGTGATGGATCCTCAAGCGGGTGTCTTCGTCGCGGAATGGGAACACGATGTTGTGGTTTGTCCATGTGACGGTAAATAATGTGGTCTTCGCAACAAACAAGGACACCGGAAGGCCCGTCAAACCGATCGGTGGATGCCACTTGGCCTCCTGGGACCTGAACGAGAAGATTTGCACGTGGATCAGTGGGTTCACTCCATTTCCGAACAACATGATTGAGCCCCAGGTCTAGCTCATAATAAGTCAGCATCTGGGTATAAAATCATTTAAGTACATATTCCAAAAGAGAGGAAGCTATCAAAGACGCACTTTTTCAGCGTTGTTAAAGGCTTGCCCAGTCGGGTCTTGGTCAGACTCCGTGTAGTCAACCTCCAGCGCCGCAAACAAAGGGTTCTCGAACCCGACGTCGAGACCCACGATGTGGTGTATAATCGCATTGTTCTTATGGGCTTCCAGGGGCGATGAAATTGTCAAGTTGGCCGCTGCATCACGATTCAGAATATACACGAGTTTTGCCTTCTCCGTCGCGGAAATCATAACACTACGACCCTTGGGATCCGTAGCGAGATATTGACCAGGAACGATTCGTCGCGCGCCAGACTTTCCAAAGGTTTCCTGATGTAGCTTGACAAAACTGCTTGTTTTGGGGTCATAGTCCAAAATGACAATGCGTCCCGAGTCGGAGCCTACTATAGCGTAGTCTGAGAATGAAGCAAAGATGAGATTGTAGCGAAAAGTATGGATACGTACAAGGTGCTCACCCTTGGTACTACCTGTCAGCCGGAAGGCCGCCAATGAACGGATTGAGCCGAAGACATCTGATGCAATGACTGTGGACAGTTTTCCTGTTTGGACATCGGGTCGTAGGAGCTCGAGGCGAGTACCGCGCGAAACGATGATTTCCTGCGCGCGGGCGCCTGAAAAGTTACCAACAATTGCCTGCGTTGCAGCCGTTGGAGGTTGCAGCGTCAAATTGTACAAATGCATACCAAAACCTGTTTGCCCGAGCAAAAACGTTGATGGTCAGGAGAGATTCTGATATGGAGCTTGACAAGTGTAGCAAAGGTTTTCCGAGCAGGACAGAGTTTGGCTATATTTGTCATGCAGTGCAAGAGTCACCAAATGACTACTAAAGGGAGTATCTGTATAGAGGACTTTCGTCTCCCATGTCTCTAAATTCATCCCTCCGATCTTCGGTGATTCCATGCTCACGACACAACTCTTCCCTCTGTTTGTTTATCCTGTTGTAGTCCCACATCAAGAATGCAGACAGGAGCATGCTGATTATCGGTCAGTGTGAAGCAACTGATGGTGATTGGTAGGTTAGTAAGTGACGTACGATAAGCCCAGCCACCCCATGTTTGTTCCATGGCCAACGTGAAATCGTGGAGGATCAATGTAGATAAAGGAAGAACATATTCTTTTCCCCTTTGTCAGATCTGAGTTCCGATTGAATAGCTGCGTGGGCTTACCCTCCGAGGTTACCAAATCCAATAACCATGGCAAGGACAACGCCACGCTTTATATCTCCTCCCGCATTTGAGCCGGCCCATGCCAGGTCGACAGCAATGGTTGGAAATACACCAACAGCAGCGATCACAGTACCGGCATACGAAACGCCAGGGTGCGTTTGGGTATATAATACAATATACCCCACCAAGGAGACAAATGCCCCGGCAATCACGTATGGCCCGCGAAGTCTTTGGATGTCAGAATAAATACCAACAAAAATGGTGAATAAACAGCCTGCGACGAAAGGAGGGACAGAAAGTAACTGTGCATCAGCAGCGGAGTAACCGAGCTCGTTAATAATTGTGGGTGTGAAAAGAGAGATCGCGTAAATGGGGACGAGTAACCTAGCACTCCATGCATACGTCAGGCTGCCTACTTTGTAAGGGAGTTCTACATACCCAATATATACACCGATTTGAAGGTAAGTTTTATAATCCTTCAGGGCCTGTAAAACGAATGCAAATTTGTAGTGGGTCGCTAGATTTTGCGAGTCATTCTTCAGTAAGCCGAGTATACGGCGTCTTTCATCTTCTGTCAGGAACGACGCTGTCTCTGGGTACTATACACGGACTTGTAACTCTTTATGAACCAAGGAATATTAGAACGCACATCATGCATGAGAAAAAATGCTCCGAAGGCCACAATCATCGTAGCTGCAGAAACATTGGATTGATTATTTCACCTTGAGAACGGAAAAACACACCGAGTCCTTCTAAGCAAAACTAATCAAAGTGAATGAGTGCATTGCACTCCATAATCCTGATGAGATTACTTACAATCCATTGCCAACCATGAAGGCCACCAATCCTGAGAGAGAAGCTCGACAGCTGAAGAACGGCCTTTGGAAAATACCGCATACCCTTCCATTTTTTCGATAGCATAGCTGGCAAGGTGTGGGTATTTATGTTTTCACAAAAATTGGAAGAGTACTCACGCAAGAATGCCACCAAAAGCACCCGCAACAGTTGCAGCGGAAAAGAATATGGCAATCCGCATTGCCCGATCTGCGCGCGGATACCACAATGAAATGTAGTAATTCACGCCCGGGAACAATCCAGCTTCGGTAAGACCGAGGAAAACTCGTGCACTACATTGAATAGACAGTAGCGTCAGTGAGAAGCGCTGTAAGTTTGCGGATAGCTTACACAAGAAGTCCTTGATAGGTGTTAACACGGCACATAAGCGTCATAACCAGGCCCCACACCACCATGATGGAGGGTACTACATTGGCAGGTGTGTCAGAGGAAAGGGCTGCGTAAGAATCAGCTTCATACTCCATCTAGATGGTCGAAAGAGCTTTAGGATGATATTCCTGTACAAAGTCATTTCGAGAAATAATAATAGTCTTCTCTGACATACGACGGGACTTCCGCGAAACTGTACAGGATCTAAGGGGATTAATTAAACGTGGTTCACCGGTGAAATGAAGGAAATCCGCACGAAGAAGACAGCAGCAGCGGTGTTATACCTGAGCCCCACAAGATGCAAGTCAGTCGACATGCCCGCAACTTTAGCATTGCCTGAAATGAAGCATAAGACCTGTGACCCGAAAAAGTAAGAACGCGGGATGATACTCACCAATATTCGAGCGATCTCTGGACAACAAGGCATTGGTTAGTAGCTTGGACAGACTGGACATTCATTATAGCCCACAAGAATGAAAGAAGGTACAACAAGGAAACCACAGGCAAGAGATGCCAGTCTAGTTTTCGCAGTAGCCTAGCGCGCTCTGTAGGACTGAGCTCCAAGACCTCCTTAGCGTCATCGCTGGTGGCAGTTTTTTCATAATTGATAGGGTCCGTATTTGCACTTGCCACGGTCGATGGTAGCATATTCAATGGAAAGACAGTGAAGAAGAGAAGAAAACTTGATGCTTTGCGGCTAAACCTCCGCTTAATTATTATCTCCCCTTGATCACGACATCCTGTCAGTCACGGTGATTGGGCGGCACGCTGGCAACAGTCGACCTCGACTATGTACGGCAGCCGACTCCACCCAAACAGAGTTTCCTAGGAACGGGCTTACCCAGTAGGTAGCGCCTATCTGCCTCACTTAGTCGCTCAGTTCGACCACAGCGAGAAATATGTTGGGTAAAATCATGTGCTGTGAGAACTCACCTAATAATACATAATCTACTTGCTGTCCCAATATATATAAAATAATGCCTGCTGTTGTGGCAGAGCCCACTACTGTCTGTTCTATGTGACCATTTGTATTCTGCTCTCTGATTCTAATAGTACATCATTTTCTGAGGCATCTGTTCGCCTACTGTTGGATGCACTGGTGTGTGCATCAGAAGGCAGATGCGATTGATAATGTTTCTCCACTGACAGAGGCAGTCCATCTAAGACTTTGATTGTGTGTCTGATAATTTGGTAAGGTCAACATGAACTTTGATCAACACCTCCAACATATTGCCCAGATAAAAGATGGAATAAAAACGCCTGACAACATGCCTTGGAGTCCAAACTTGCAACCTGTATGTATGTAATGCATGTGTAAGCCTTGGTCAACTTCATAATCAGCGAGATTGAAGACATTCCATTCACCACCTCGGATGGCGAACAAATTCAATAAATCCATACCATCTGGAGGCTCACAACGAACTCATCCCTTTCTGCCTTGTTTTGAATTACATGGTAAATCTTCATGAATGCATGCCACAGCTGACACTAAACAATCAAGACCAGGCAACACTTCCCTGAAAGCGCCTATCCAATCTAGGCCAACAGTAAAATCTATGCCATCTGTTTTGGTGGCTGTATATTGGGCATGCACATCTGTTGTAAACCATTGACCAAGGTACTGAGCAGTAAGGATTCTGCTATATGCCAGCCAACAACGATGCGTGTGAGTAATGGGCACCGTGTTATCAAACATGACATGCACAGTTTGTCTGTTGAAAAATCCTAAAAGACGGTTTCATGCACAAGTATTATCACCAAAAAATGTCCCAACTCACCTTCAGCAATAGCTGTGTCCATGACGATTTAAGAAAACGGCGAAGACAAACAGACAAAAACCCCTATCACATTCAAAACCCTATCACATGCTGAGGTTGCTGCAGTGAATTTGTCAGCCTGTGCGACATTGTGTAAGACAGTGTCTGCGCTCAAATGAGCATAAAACTCACTGGGAGCGATTTTTTGGTCCCTCTCCTGCACAGCCCCCCTACTTACGTAGTGGGAATTACAGTGGTTTGCAAAATACTACACGCTCAAATTAGGCTGACACCTGGTGAACGCTAAAAGTTGTGTATGTCTGGCTAATGTCAGATTTTGGTCCTGGCGGCATTTTCCGTCAAACGTTCATCCCACACCACCCGCTAACATCCCACAGATGGATGCTGGACGTCTGGTGGACGTCAGGTCAGACATTCAACATTTTTTCACAGGCTTGAGGCACAGCTAGCCAAAAAAAGGTACGGCATAAAAAATGCACTGCGAGTGATTTGAACTTGTGACTTTTGCATAGTATTGAAAATGTCATATGATCTTATCTCTTATCTTTACTCATCACATATGACATTGATCCGTCAGCTGTTTGTCATATTCTTTTGTCATGCTGACTGATACACACTGCTCATGTTTTGCCATTGGACGATAAGCTTTATTGTTTGTAATACAATAGATAAGCTCTCTTTACGCCATTGGCTGATACTGTAGTCTGCTATTGTTCTCTCTATTTAGACTACTGTACATATGTACAAACAATAGCTAGACAGTATATAAGAGGGGACTCCTACAAGCATTCTCCTCTAACGAATTCTACCCACCTTTCGTTCTACTGCTAGAGAACCTCTACTAGCAAGACCTTGACTACTGTCAAACGTTCATCAACTAAGTGAGTAGTTCCCACTTAGGTTCTTATTCCTTTGTCCCTTCGCCATTCGGATTCCATTCCGAAAGGTTATGAGCCCTGCTTAGACAAAGCAGAGTTCGTCTTTGATATCACTATGCCTCCCATCGTCTCGCGCGATGAACGTTGGTGGTTGCTAGACATCATGAAAGTTGTCATGCTACTCATGCGAATGTATGAGGGGCTTCAGGTTGTTCATAGAGTTGAACTTACTACCGATTTATTCCTCTTCACCTTTGACAATAGTTTTTCCATAATCTGATGTGAAGTTGAGAAAGTTGTCATCATTTTTGGTTACGAGGATTTAACTCGGAAACATTTACTGACAGTAACATTGTCTTCCGATGTGTGACAGCCATCAATGTCAGTAAGTAGTTCTTCAACTCCAGCACCTGGTCTAGAACCCGTGTTACCCCAAACAACCCCATCCCCTCCTCGAGAAGAATCTCAAGGAGAGACTGATCCTGATCCTCTAAGGTACCACATTATTTGCGAGACAGTTCCTCAACAAATTGTTGATAGACAGATTGTTACTCCAGGAGTTCCCTATCAAATCCCTTGTCCTGTCTGCCAAGGCAGTATTGAATGAGGAGAAGTCCACCATCACGGTGAGAGAGATGTTTTACGATGAGGACCTGATGACAGTTTAACTGATCATCAAACTCGCCCTTTTAGTTTCTTTACAACTATCTGCTCCACTCCACCACCTTCTCCTACCATTTATGGATTACCTGTAGCAGCTTCCACCATTGAATACCAACGAGAAAACAATCCTCCACCATATGAAACCCATCGCAACAATGTCCTCATCCCAGTCCCTGTTGCAGATCCCATCCTCGTCCCAACTCCCACTCCTGTCTTCGTCCCCATCAGACAAAGAGAACCAATTGCCACATTTTCTTCCGGAACCACTGCGTCTTCTGCTTCAAGACATAGTGGAGTTCTGATTTGATGAAGCTCCCATTCCCCACCTTGTCCATCCAATCCCACGCTGAGCAACAATAGTCAAAATGCTCGTATTTGGCGCTCAGGCTGGCATCCCACACCGCCACGAGGACAAGCACATGGAATGGACCATCATGAGGACAGGCGAGTAGGTTTTGACCTACCCTTGGGATCGTGACTGCCTTTGCAAGGCAATCCTCTATTTGAGAGACGAGGAGCCATTCTATCTCCACGTCCAAACAGAGGGTATGATCTCTTCTTTAGCGCAGTATTGCAGCACTCCTCTCCTATGTCCACTAATGTTTCAACCGACTCTTCCAATCCACATCGAAGTCGCTCCCTGTCACCTAGAAGTCAGGAACATAAAGCCGTACTACCTGCTGATGCAAATGCATCTGGAGCTTCCTCGGGTAGCACATTCCCCATGAATGGTAATGCCGTTTTGGATTCAACTAACTGAGTCCGACACGCCCTATCCTGTAAATGGCTTACGCTATTGCAGAGAAACCATAGCTCAATACTATGAGGCTGCTGGTTGGGCTTTCCCTTCGGCAACTTACGAGGAAACTCGTAATTTTACCATTCATAACCAAGGCTGGGAAATCTTTCGATGCGACCTCTTTCCTCCTTCTTACGCCAATATTTATTTATACAAATCTAAGGCGCCCAACTACTACCTACTCCAGCAAAACTGGATCGAGATCCAACATGGAGCGTTACCATGGACACGAGGACAAGCTGCTGCAGAAGTGCAAGGGATGACGGTTGAAGCGCTCGCCACTCTTCATGGTATAGATGTCCAGATGTGGAATTTCCTTTTCGACATGGACATGTGCAATGACTTATGAAGGATGTCCCTGGATATTTACTGGAGATCTTGTGTTATATAGAAGCTGATCAAGGATGCCACAGGTACTCCCCAAGAAGATGTCATTTATGCATCTCTCGCCGGAACTTACTTCAGAAGAAAACAAAGAGCTGCGGAGCAAGGCGAAAATAATTGCCGAGTTAAAAGACATACTTAGTATTTTCGCTTCTACCCCTGTTCATCCTCTTTGGCCCTTAGGACCTTTTCATGATGATGCAGTGTACAATAGAGATTACCCTTCTCCTCTTTGTACATTTCTTGACTACAATGCTTGGAATGGTAACAACACTTTAGACATCCCGTATCATTCATGCGGAGATAAAGAATTAGTATATGCAAGAAAACAGGGAAAACCTGACTTACAAATAACTAATCTGCATTACTTCTACTCCCTTCATTATAATACAATAGAAGGAGACCTTCCAAACGCATTTGTATTTCATTCATCACTTCCTAGGCCAAAGGCTAAAGATGACAGATGAAAATACTGGGATTTAAAACTCCTTGGACCAAATAGGAAAACGCGCAAGCGTCGTTCCAAACAATTAACAAATATCTTGGGGACAAACACAGGTTTGATACCATTTAATCTTCTATCTCAAAGTTACTATGATCTGTTTGCTGAAATTGGATTTGCAGATGCTATCCTATTTCTCTAAATGGCTAACCTCACTGTCCCAACCGACTTCAAGACTGACAATACTATTCTTGGATGCGTACCTGTCCTTATTGGACCTTCAAATTATTCTATCTGGAAAATTCGCATTCAATCTGTCCTCGAGTCTCTTTCCCTTTGGGGAATAGTCGACGGTATGATCACTTATGCCACAACTGTGGCTAATGATCAAGACAAATGGGTAACTATTGACAAACATATTACTGGCATTCTTGCCAATATGATCAATAATTCCCATGTTCATCATGTTACTTACACTTATACCGATGCCGCTAGACCAGCGCTCAGCAAAGCCCTTTGGGACAAGCTTTTTAGCTTGTTTGGATCTCATGGCCTAGCTGGCCAATTCCACCTATTTCATCAGGCCCAAAGAGTAACCATTAGCTGAAAAACGGCTAGTGATGACATTAACCGTCTGACTTCTCTTTTCAATCAGATGAATGCCGCTGGGCTTAATCTCCCAGATTCCTTTCGTGACATGTTCCTTCTGGAACATCTTCCCTCTGACATGTACAGCTTTTGCTCTACTGTGGCTTTGACCACAGAAGTTGCGAACTTCATGGTGGATACTATCACCATGAAGATTCTCGCTGAGATGTCAATGCAGAGCTCTCACTGATCTCTTGCATCCTGTGTTACTAACATGGAGACTATGGAAGAAATACGTAACCCTTCTGCTGTTACGCGTAGCATACACAATGGATGATGACTCCTAAGGCTTGCTGACTCAAGTGATACTCACGAAGAGACCAACTCAAGAGACAGAAGGAATGAAGGAGGATGAGGGATCGGTCAAGGGATTTCCTTGAGTGAGACGAGGATGAAGTGATTGGACAAGGGGTTTCCTTGTGTGAGACGAGGACTAAGGGTTTCGACTTAGAGTCGTGAGGATGGGACTTGAAAGTACACTAGTATTGCGCAGATCAAGACTAATGTACATGAGAGTCAAGCAAGGTATTTATATGTGTCTACCCTGCGCACGGACCAAGAAAGTGAGAAAGGAAACTAGAACAAGAAAGGAAAGGAACAACGAAGAACGTTATGGAACTTGGGTGAAGTTAGCCGTCGTGAGAGAGAACAGTATTCGGAAGAGCAGAAGAGGGAGAAGTCTCACACAGTAAATGAGTCAGAGTGAAGGAGATCAGTCCGGTGATCAAGAGAAAGGCGGAATAGGAGTAATGGCGGTTGCCTCGCCAGTTGTCGAAGCGAGAAGTAAAAAGAAAGAGGATGAGGTGATGAAAGAGAAGGAAAATCGTAACATTACCCCCTTCATACAGTCGAGCCCCTGGCTCGATAGTCAACCCCAGTTGTCCCCAAAAGGTGATTCCCAGGAAGAGAGGTTTGTCAGTTGTTGTTCTCCAAAGAAAAGGCACGGGGTACATGTGTAGATGGACATAAATCAAGGATGTGTCCTGGTTGAGCACAAAGCCCACAGTTACGGTGGGGGCAGTATTGGTCATGATGTCCCCAGTTATGACAGAAGTCACATTGGATAGATAGACAACTGCACAGATGGTGACCGGGGGTGGGGACGTGGCAGTGAGGGCAGGAGTAGTCGGGGCAGTTCTCTCGTATGTGACCGAGAGTATGACATTGAAAGCACCGGGTGGACGAAGACATGAGAGGGAGACGATAGTGGTCGGGCATAGGGAGGACTTGAGTCGGAGAGGACAAAGTCTGATTTCCGTCGGGGAGAGTGATCCACGAAGGGCGGTCACGAGGGATAGGGATAGTCGTCGTAATGGGGTCTTCATCTTCGCTGTCGGTGGGGGCCCAGTCAGATTCTACTATGGTGGGGGTGTCTGCGGGGGGAGGAGAGGAAAGGCGAGAACTGAGGGAACGCGGAGGAGGGACAGGGATCGGAGCATAAGGTGGGGAATGAGAGGTAAGTGTATCGGTAGAAGAGAGATAGTGGTCACGTTGTTCTTATGGTAAAGTAAGGAAAATTCGATGAAAAACAGGGTAAACGCAGTCCGGCGGTAAGGCAGAGATGTAACTACTGAAGTCTGCGTGATGTAAGGCAGCTAAAGAAAAATGGGAAACTTCAGAGAGGGAAAATCGCACAGCAACATCTGGTTGGGCGGAAGAGAGAAGGAGGAGAGAAGTGCGGGTGGTTCCGTGAAAGATGCGAATGAGTTCTTGAACTACTTTGTCGTGTTCGAAGAGGGGGTCTTGTTCAATGAGATACATCAACGGAGGGGAGTCAAGGATTGCAGAGTATAATGCAAATTGGGCAGGTTCAGATAAGAAAACGGGGTAGACTCGTCGAGAGTGTAGCCCGGTTGGTGATCTGGAGGGGGAAGACATGGACAAGGAAGAGACGGAGGAGGAGAGGAAAGACATAGCGAGTGGAGTTGTTGGGTAAGGTTGCAAGAGATACTCACAAAGAGACCGTCAATTGGAACCTTACCGTCTTAGAGGTGGTGGAGTTGTTTATAACTGCGAAGGATTGAGGTGGAGTGGCGGAGGTTAGATTCAGGTTCCCAAGTGTTTTCGGACGAGGGATAGCCTTTCCACGCGGTCAGGTACTTCCGTTGGTTGGTCAGACCTTTGTGTGAGAGAATTGCTTCCACTTCATATTCTTCTTCATTATCTATGACGTCAGGTGGTGGAGACGCGAAGGAGGGGCCGTAAGTTTCAGTGGAGTGAAAGGGGGAAAGAAGGGAGGTGTGGAACACATTGTGAACTTTCCAGGTTTTCAGAAGACGGAGTTCATAAGTCAGTGGGGATAGGATGCAGATGATTTCAAAGGGACCGTGGCGTTTGGGTGCGAGTTTCCTGGTCAGGTAGTTAAAGTGAAGATGAGTGGCTTCTAACCAAACCTTATCTCCCGTTTTCCACGGGGTGAAATGATGAGTGGTGTGAGCAGACATGATTTTTCTGGCGGATTCATGAGCAGTGAGAGCTTCTTTGTGAGCTTCATCAAGGTTGGAGAGTTGGTTTTCCAGAGCAGGAAGGAAGGTCTTGCTGAGTGTGGGATAGGAACATGGTTCATAGCCGTAAAGTAACGAGAAAGGGGAACATTTGGTGGAGCTGTGTGGCACTGAATTATGATGGAATTCCGCAGCTGATAAGGATTGCACCCAAGCGTGGGGATTGTTGGCACAGAAGATGCGGAGATAGGTCTCTAGTTCTTGGTTGGTTCGTTCGGTTTGACCGTCGGTTTGGGGGTGATAAGCGGTGGAAAGGCGGACATCATATTTGAGGAGACAAGCGAGTTCTCTGGCGAAGGTGGAGGCAAACTGTGGTCCTCTGTCAGAGATGAGAGAGTCATGGAGACCGAAGTGTTTGAAGACATTGTTGAAGAAAAGAGATGCGATCCCTGCTGCATCAACGGTTTTGGAACAAGGGATGAGAATTACCCCCTTTATAAGGCTGTGGTCGACCACGACCAAAATAGAATTGAAGCCATCGGACAGGGGAAGATCCATGATGAGATCGCAAGAAAGTTGTTTGAATGGCAGGGATCTGGTAGAGATGATGGGAGACAGGGGTGGAACAACAGGATGTGTGTTGACCTTGTTTTGTTGGCAAACAGTGCAGCTGTCAACGAAGTGCTTTACAAAGGTGGAGAGACCTGGCCACCAGAAGTCGCACTCGAGAATGACTTTTGTGCGATAAACACCCATATGTCCCGAGAGGGGAGAAGAGTGGATGGAATGTAGGAGTGCCGACCGGGTGGGAGGAGGAACATACATACGACCCTTGAAATAGAGGTGGCCATTGTCGAAGTACCAGTTGGCTAGGGAGGCACGAGTGAATAGGGGAGATCCCTCATCCAGGGCGGCGAGGGCTTTGATAACAAAGGGGTCGGACAAAGTAGAGGATTGGATATGATGAGCTAGAGCGGTGTTGAGGGCATTGATGACGATGGGGTCGGAGACGATGGAAGCATCGGTGTTGTCTGACGAGGTGTCGATGGAGTCACGATGAGAGAGAGTGTCGGCAGGGCCCATTTTGGTGCCTGGTGTGACAACCCAGTTGATGTTAAAGTCCTGCAAAAAGAGAGACCAACGGGCTTGACGGTGGGAGAGTTTTCGGGGATCACAGATGTATGAAAGGTTCTTGTGGTCGGTGATAACAGAGACAGGGTGAGGTGTGCCTTGGAGGTAGTGTTTCCATTCATCCAGAGCAAGGATGACTGCGAGGAGTTCCCAATCATAGATGTTATAGTTGCGTTTGGCGGGGGAGAAAGTTTTCGAGAAGTAGGCAGTTGGCTGTTTATCACCATTGGGATCATCTTGCATAAGGATGGCACCAGTGGCAAGAAGAGCAGCGTCGGTCATGACATGGAAAGGTTTTGATACGTTAGGGATGGCGAGAACAGGAGCTGTACAGAAGAGTTTCCGAAGAGAATCAAAGGATTGTTGTTGTAGTGGGGACCAGAGCCAAGGTTCGTTCTTCCGGGTGAGGAAGGTCAAAGGGGCGACAATGTTGGAGTAATTTGGGATGAATTTCTGGTAGAAATTGGCGAAGCTGAGGAAGGAACGAACTCCTTTGACGGATGTTGGTGGTTTCCAGTCAGTGATGGCAGAGAGTTTCTTTGGATCCATTCGGACGAGTCCTTGACCAATGATCATACTGAGGTATTCCATAATAGGGGTGTTAAAGGAGCATTTGGTTATTTTGAGGGAGAGACCATGTTCTTGGAGACGAAGGAGGACATGGCAAGTGCGTTCGTGATGGAGTTCAATGGTTCCGTGCATGTGAATACCGAGATCGTCCATATAGATCTTGAGCCAGTGTTCAAGGATCATATTGGTGAAGATATGGTTCATGAAGGCCTGGAAGGTGGCGGGCGCGTTACAGAAGCTGAAGAACATAACGGTTGGTTCAAAAAGGCCTAGCGGAGTGATAAAGGTGGCTTTCCATTGGTCTTCTTCTTTGATGCGAATGTTGTTATATCCCCATCGGATGTTGAACTTAGTGAAGAAGTTTGCTTCTTTCATGTCGTCGATGAGTTCGGAGATAAGAGGTAGGGGGTAGGCATTCCGGATAGTATGACTATTGAGGTAATGGTAATCTTGGCAAGGGCGGAGACCTCCATCCTTTTTGGATACAAAGAAGAAGGGTGCGGCTTGAGGGGATTTCGATGGGACGATGCGGCCAGTTTTCAGGTGTTCCTCAATGAATGCACGGCAAGTTTCCTTTTCAGAAGGGTTAAGCGGGTAAACTTTGGCAATTTTCGGGACGAAGGTATCTTTCAGGTCGATGGTATGGTCAAAAGATCGATGCGGGGGAAGTTGATCATGAGTGGATTTGGTGAAGACATCGGTAAAGTCGGCACAGAACTGAGGAATAGGGATTTCCTTGAGTTTCTCGGTTTGGGCAATTTTCGTGGAGATGGTGATTTTGGCAATGTTTTCTTCATGCGATCCTGTTGAGGGAGAGCACTCACGGAGAGGCTGCTCAACTCCAAGAGGATATCGAGAAGAGAAAGCGGTAGCAATGTCGAGATCGGGATCGGGGAAAGGTAGGGTTTTGTATGAGAGGGCGTTGGTTAAACAAGGAAAAGAGTTAAAGTCAAGGATGAAGTTTCTCCAGTCGATGGTTGGGTTCCATTTCTGGAGCCACGGTAAGCCAAGGATGATGTGAGGATTTCTAAGACGAAGTACTAAGAAAGATACTTTATCGGAGAAGTCGGAGGCAGAGATGTTGATGGTGGCTTTCCAAAGGATGGACCCTTTTGTGTTGGTAGTTCCATCTATGTTGTAGGCGATGAGAGGTTGGGAGAGACGAGACAGTTTAAAGTCGCTGAAAGGGAGAAGTCGAGGGTCTAGGAAATTTCCGGTTGCTCCGGAGTCAATCAGGGCATCAGTGTCGACGGTTTTGGTTATGCCATGTAGCTGGACAGGGAGGCGCATGGTTCTATTGTCATTTCGTGCTACAAGTACATTATCGATGTTAAGGGAAGAAGACGTCGAGACAGCTTCCCTTTTTAAAAATCCTTAGCGGCTTGGATACGTTTAGGAGGAACGGTGTGAGATTCCTCGGGGGGGTCTTCATAACACATTTTGAGGACTGAGAGGATCTCCTTCTCTCCTTTTCCCAACGTCTTTAAAGAATTGACGTATTCGTCAAGTGGGGTGGCAGTGGAGATGGCAGTAATCAGTGTGGAGGGAGTGGTTTCAGTAGTGCGTACATTCTGGGTGTTGTGAGGTGGGTTGTTCTGGAACTGAGGGCGACGAGGGACAGAAGAGGTGCTTGGGAACTTACAGCAATTCTGAGTGGAGTGTCCGGGGAGGCGACAATGGAAACAACAGTTTTCGCAAATGCATTTGGCACGTTCAGTAGGGGTGAGTTTGGCAACGGTGATGGTGTCGACATCCATGGCGTTTGGGTCTCTGGTGGGGTGGGGAGAGAAGGTTGGAGGGGTACGTCCTCCACGGAGAGCAAGAATGTGCATTTTCTGTGCATGGAAGACCTTTGCTTGGTCAATCCATTTGGCGATGGTGGTGGGGATGGCAGCCATGGAGAGGATCATGGTGGTGATATGTTGGTCGAGACCAAGAGAGAACTGGTTGATGAGAGTAATGTCATCAGTGATTCCAGCCTTGCATGAGAGATTCTGGAAGTCGGTGATGTATTGTTGGAAACCATCATCGATGGTTCCGTTCGAGAGACAAGAGGACTTCTGGATGAGTTTTGAGAGCTCAAGACGGGCTGTGGCTTTGGTGTCGAAGGGGTAGAACATTGATTCAAAGTTTTCGGCAAACTCTTTAAAAGTTTTGCCCGAGGTGATGGTGGTATTGGCCATTTTGTCATACCACATTTCGGCGAAGGAGGCGCCACTTCCCTTAGACATCTTGTTAAGGGTAGTCATGATTTTGTCGTTGTCGGTTCGGTATAGAGTATCATTGAGAGCAAAGTAGGCCTTCATGGCCTTGATCCATCTGAAGGCATCAGTCAGTTCTCCAGAGAAGTCAGCAGGGAGAGCTGCTTTAAGTTTGGAGGTGTGGGTGGACATGGGAACAGTAGGCTGTGCTGGGGCGGTGGTGGTGGGCTGTGGGTTTGCTGGTGGGGGTGTCAAGGAATAAGCTTGGATAGCAGTTCTCTGAGTGATGCTAGGGTACATGGGCATTGGTCTGTGGTGGCGGTGGCTTCGGACAAGTTGCTGAGATGGTTGTTCTTCGGGGGCGTCGATTTCAATGTCGCTATCAGTGTCGAGGGGGTCTGGACGGAGTCCGAATCTGGATGATCGACTTGTGGTAGTAACTAGTGGGTCCTACACCATAGAAGATGGGACTGAGGTTAGTCTTGATCTTTTGTTACGCGTAGCGTACACAATGGACGATGACTCCTAAGGCTTGCTGACTTGAGTGATACTCACAAAGAGACCAACTCAAGAGACAGAAGGAACGAAGGAGGATGAGGGATCGGTCAAGGGATTTTCTTGAGCGAGACGAGGACGAAGTGATTGGACAAGGGGTTTCCTTGTGCGAGACGAGGACTAAGGGTTTCGACTTAGAGTCGCGAGGATGGGACTTGAAAGTACGCTAGTATTGTGCAGATCAAGACTAATGTACATGAGAGTCAAGCAAGGTATTCATATGTGTCTACCCTGCGCATGGACCAAGAAAGCGAGAAAGGAAACTAGAACAAGAAAGGAAAGGAACAATGAAGAACGTTATGGAACTTGGGTGAAGTTAGCCGTCGTGAGAGAGAACAGTATTCGGAAGAGCAGAAGAGGGAGAAGTCTCACACAGTAAATGAGTCAGAGTGAAGGAGATCGGTCCGGTGATCAAGAGAAAGGCGGAATAGGAGTAATGGCGGTTGCCTCGCCAGTTGTCGAAGCGAGAAGTAAAAAGAAAGAGGACAAGGTGATGAAAGAGAAGTAAAATCGTAACATCTGCTAATCGGACTAATGTGATCCGAAAAGGACCCCCTACTTATAATAAATGGCGTCCTCAGAGAGGTTATAACTCTAATCGACCTTCCGGATCTGGTGGCTTTTTGCCCCAAATTCCAGAAGAGACTTCCCGCTTTCCAAAAGAAAGAGCAGAACCATGCGGGCTTCGCTTTATGGAAGGATAAGAAAGGAAAAGGCAAGGCATCCCAGCAAGGCGGTGCTAATATGATTGAAGGAGAACAAGGTTTCATTCACGAAATGATCACCGAGAAAACTGATAATCTTACGCTTAATGAAGCAACATCAGCCTACTATTATGACTCAGTTGATCTGGTTGACATTGATGAATACATGTCAGTTGAGGAATATCAAAAGACGATTGAAGGCACAAGCACCAATGTTTGGGAAACAGGTACATAGGATATTGGAATGGGATTTCCCCGTCCAAGTTCTCCCTTTCCTCGCTGCTCCTCCGCATATTGAAAATGTCATGAGATCTTATCTCTTATCTTTACTTATCATATATGACATTGATCCGTCAGCTGTTCATCATATTCTTTAGTCATGCTGACTGATGTACACTGCTCATGTTTTGCCATTGGACGATAAGCTTTCTACTTAGTAATACTATAGATAAGCTCCTTTTATGCCATTGGCTGCTACTCAGCTATTGTTCTCTCTATTTAGAACTTTTGTACATACATACAAACAATAGCTAGACGTATATAAGAGGGGATTCTCTCTAGCGTTTCCCTCTAACGAATTCTACCCATCTTTCATTCTACTGCTAGCCTCTACTAGCAAGACCTTGACTATCAACTACCGTTCGTCACTAAGTGAGTAGTTCCCACTTAGTTCATTCCTTTGTCCCTTCGCCATTCGGATTCCATTCCGAAAGGTTATGAGCCCCGCCTAGACAAGCGGAGTTCGTCTTTGATATCACGATGCCTCCCACCATCTCGCACGACGAACATTGGTGGTTGCTTGATGTTATGAAAGTTGTTATGCTACTCATACGATTATATGAGGGGCTGCAGGAGGCTGCACGAGTTGACCTTGCTTTTGATTTATTTCTTTTCGCCTTTAACAATGGTTTTTCTGTTATCCGACGTAATGTCGAGGATTTAGCCATTGTTTTTTGGTTCGAAAGTATAGAGCGGAGACACTTACTGATGATCGTTTTATCATCATCTGATGTGCAACAGCCATTGCCATCAGTAAGTACTCCAACTCCGCCTCCTACACCACAAGAACCCGTGTTACAACCATCCCCTCCTCGAGAAGAAACTCAAGGAGAGATTAGTCCTACACCAAGGTACCGCTTTCATAGCGAGACTGTTCCTCAACGAATAGTTGACGAACAGATTGTTCCACCAGGAGTCCCTCTTCAAATCCCTTGTCCTATTTGTCTGGGGAGTATTGAACCAGGAGAAATCCACCGTCACGGTGAGAGAGACGTTATACGTTGAGGAGTAGATGATAGTCTAACCGACCATCAGACTAGACCGTTCACCTATTTTAGGGTGATTGCTCCTACTCCTCCACAAAATCCCTTCACTTTTCATCCTCAACCCTACGGCTTAACCCAATCAGCGTCTACTGTCGCTCATCAGCAAACTCATTCTCCTCCTCTTTATGAAACTCATCGAAATGATGTCCTTGTCTCAGTCCCCATCACCAGCCCTCTCCTCATCCCTCTCCGACAAAGAGAACGAAATGGTTCAAGTAATTCAGATCCCTCTTCTTCCGGTTCCTCCTATTTCTCGGCTCCCACTGCAAGATCTAGTAGAGTTCCAATTCGACGAACCTCCTCGTCTCCAAATCGCCCATCCGGTCCCACGCCGAACCACGCTTGTGGAGATGCTCGCATTCGGCGCTCAGGTTGGCATTCCTCATCGATTCGAGGACGAGCGTCCCGAATGGGTAACGTTACGGACCGGTGAGTGGATTCAGACTTATCCATGGGATCGCGACAACTTGGTGAAAACCATCCCTTATTCAAACGAAGAACCATTCTATCTCCACGTCCAGATCGGCGACACTTGCCGATCCTGTTTAGCTCAGTTTCGGAGCACTCCTCTTCTTCGTCGGCTAATCGAACAGCCGACACTTCCGACCAACGTCAAAGTAGCTCCGGGACGTCTGCAGGTCATGCGGATGAAGCCCTACTTCCCGGTGATGCAAATGCACCTGGATCTGCAGCAGGTGGCGCAATCGCCATGACAGGTGATGCAAATGCACCTGGATCTGCAGCAGGTGGCGCAATTGCCACGACAGGTGATGCCATTCCGGATTCAGCTAGCTGAAACCGGAGCCCCCTATCCCGTAAATAGCACTCGCTATATCAGAGAAACCGTAGCACAGTACTATGAGGCTGCAGGTTGGGCTTTCCCTTCTCAGACTTACGAGGAAACTCGTAATTTTACGATACATGACCAAGGCTGGGAGATTTTTCATCAAGACCTATTTCCTCCTTCTTACGCGAACTTATATTTATACAAGTCTAAGTCACCTAACTACTTCCCACTCCAGCAGAATTGGGTGGAGATAGAGCATGGAGCTCTACCTTGGACGAGAGGTCGTGCCGCTACTGAGGCACAGGGACTAACCGTAGAAGAGCTTGCTGCTCGACACGGTATTGATGTCCAGATGTGGAACTTCCTGTTCGACATGGACATGCGCGATGACTTGCGGAGGATGTCCCCGGATATCTACAGGAGATCCAGGGTGATACAGAAGCTGATTAAAGAAGCCGCAGGTACTCCACAAGAAGATGTCGTTTATGCATCTCTCGCCAGAACTTACTCTGGACGAAAACAAAGAGCTGCTGAACAAGGTGAAAATAATCGCTGAGTTAGAAGACATACTTAGTATTTTCGCTTCTGTTCCTCTTCATCCTCTTTGGCCTCTTGGACTAAATCACAATTTTTGTTTGTACAATAGAGATTATGTTTCTCCTATTCGTATGTTTCTTGATTATAATTGTTGGAATGGTTACAAGAATCTAGGTGTCCCATATCATTCATGCAGAGATTATAGAATTGTGTATGCGAGAACAGGAGGAAAACCTCCTTTACGTTTTAAAAATCCACATTACATTTCTACCCTTTATTTTGACACATTAGAAAGAAACCATTCTTACACTTATCCGCATGATGCGGGTTTGCGTACAATTATTTCGAGGCCAAAGACTAAAGATGACAGACGAAAATACTGGGAATCAAAACTCCTTGGTCCAAACAAACGCACTCGCAAACGTCGTACTCGACAACTTGCGAATATCTTGGGGACTAACACGGGTTTGATACCTTTCAATCTTCTATCTCAAAGTTACGA
>JBBPNZ010000058.1:0-44336 GCA_038091195.1 Phylloporus rhodoxanthus | reverse complement strand
CGTTGGCATCGTGCGCCTTGATCAGCGCTGCAGCGATCGCCGAGGTGACGCGGAGCAGCAACTCGGCCTGCGAGGGGCCTTGGACCATGGTGTCAGCACGCAACGTGTCTAGACGTCACATGCTCCGCCGTTGTGTACACCATGCCACGCCGGCGAGAGGAGACAAAGGTAGGACAACTCTGCACGCTTTCCGAGTTCTGACGTTGCTGCAAGTCGTCGTGGCCATGTCTGGAGGGGTCGACTCGTCCGTCACCGCAAAGCTCTTGGCCGACAAGGTGGGTGTTCCTCTCACACGACGCGGGTGTTCAACGATGTCGTTCAGGGATACGACCTCTCTGCGGTCTTCATGCGGAACTGGGACACACGCGACGAATCCGGGTCAGACGACGGCTGCGCATGGAAAAAGGACTGGCAGGACGTGCAGAGCGTCTGTCGGATGCTCGATATCCCCGTCAAGATGGTGCGTTGCAGCTCTCTGTATGGATGCCATGTCTCACTCGAGCGTAGATGGATCTCAGCCGGGAATATTGGCTCCGCGTGTTTGAACCCTCCCTGAGAGACTGGGCTTCAGGACTGTCACCGAATCCAGACGTTTGGTGCAACAAGTGAGGATGGTTTGTACCGTGTACCCTGCCCATCTGAATGGACGCAGGGAAGTTAAATTTGGTGCCCTCTTGGACAGTCTTTCAAAGGAGCCTGATGCATGGCTGGCCACCGGTGCTTGCCCTCTTTCAATCCCGCTACCGCTTCTGAGCATGACAGACAGGACACTATGCTCGAAAGTCGTGGAGCGCACTCTCGCGTCCGATGCTCAAAAAACCGTTGGATTCGACCAAGGATCAAACGTATTACTTGTCCTCCATCTCGGAAACGGGCCTCTCGCGTGCGCTGTTCCCTCTTTCACAATTGACAAAAGCCCGAGTGCGGCATCTCGCCCACGAGTGGCGGCTACCGACGGCAACGAGAGATGAGAGCATGGGTCTCTGCTTTGTGGGTGAGCGAAGAAAGTTTAGCGGGTTTCTATGTCAGTTTTTGTCCGTGTCCTTGTCACGGATGCTGACGTTACCAGCACAATACATTGTACCCAAGCCTGGGCCGATCGTGGATATGACGACGGGGAAGCAAGCGGGCGTTCATCAGGGACTTTGGAGTTACACGATTGGGCAAGGGGCTAAAATCGGTGGCATGCGGGAAAGAATGTTTGTCGCTCAAAAGGACGCAGAGACAAACACCATCTTTGTCGTGCCTGGGGCGTACGTCGTGCCGTTTGTTGACCTGCCGCGGTGCTCAGTGTTGAACAGGGACCACCCAGCGTTGTATGTTGCGCGCATTCGTGTTCGCGACTTTCACTGGATATGGGCAGACGCGGAACCTAGGGAGGTGTCACAGCCTTTGGGGCTGGAGGCGCGCATCAAGTATCGACATTGCATGACCGATGTGCCGTGTACTGTCCGTCGGTGGGTGTGCACCTTTTTAGTTTGATCTAGTCGTTGATGGCCTGCAGAGACACGCGAGGATTGGCCGTCTTTTTTCGTGCACCACAAAAGGGGATCGCACCGGGTCAGATTGCGACGATTTATGCACGAGATTGGTGTTTAGGCTGTGGCGTTATTGATACGTAACTACTCTTACATTGCACCCATCATGAGAGCGGTCGTACAACGCGTCGCATCCGCATCCGTCACTGGTACGCAGTCCAAAGGGATGAACAAGACGACGCTTATGCGCTGCAGTCGACGGCAAGGTGATTTCGAGCATCTCGCGGGGCCTCATGGTCCTGGTAGGCATCGGCGCCGGTACGCTTACCACCTTCCCCAGCCTGAGCGTACTCACAAAGCCCAGACGACACCGCCTCGGACGTCGACGTGCTCGCGAATAAAATGTATGCGCCTTCCGCTGCAGACGTTGGCTGACACGCCGACAGACTCACGCTGCGCGTCTTTTCGGACGCGAGCGGTGCGATGTGGAAGCGCAGCGTGCGGGACGTTGCGGGGGAGGTGTTGTGCGTGTCCCAGTTTACGCTGCTCGCGAACACGCGCAAGGGGAGCAAACCTGATTTTCACCGGGCGATGGTGCGTGCGGGTCGTGCGCCAGACGGGTTGCTGAGGCTGGGACAGTCTAGCGAGGGGTCGCGTGAGCTGTATGGCGTGTTTCTGGAGAGGATGAGGGCGCTGTATGTCAGGGAACGCATCCAAGGTGAGGTGTCGTGTCTTTTTGCGATGTGAGATGGGTGCGACGGTGTACAGACGGACGGTTTGGTGCGATGATGGAGGTCAGTCTGACCAACGAGGTATGGTTGTCGTCTGTGGAGGACTCTGAGTTGACTGTTGTCGTAGGGTCCTGTGACGTTCACGCTCGACTCGAGAAAATTCGAGTACGTTACGGGTATGCTACAACATCCGACCGACTAGACCGACGATTGCTCTTGTTCTCCACCGAACGGTTCTATCTGCGCCTCTCCATGGGGTTGCCCATCGTTTTAAATGACGTACTTCGTCGTGCAATGTTTGTTGTAGGGTCTGTGAGGACGTGACCATTGCGAACGAGAGTTCTGTGTCGAGATTTGCAGAGCGCGAGTTGAGATTAGTCGAGCCAAACATTGTGAAAAAGGGTGGACGATCTCTGGAGGGGGAGAGCCAGATGCCTAAAGCGAGTGAGGATGGTCGTGGGGAGTGAGAGAAACAAGTACCTTTGGCGTGGTAGGTCCAGTCTTGTCGAGCCCATTCTGAAAGGGTGACGGGGTTGTGGCACTGGTCTGGTAGTCGATGAGCAGCGCGGACTGCACGCATGAAGCGTTGCTCCAACAGAGTGTATCCTTCGGGTATAAGACCGGAGAGACCAGGGGAACCGTAGAAACCGTTTGCCTGGGAGAGATGAGCGATGTATGAAGAGGGAAAAGGGGATTACCTTTGGGCTGGCAGCGATGACGTCGCACGCGGCGTGAGCGTTGAGGATGAGGTCCTGGTAGGGTCTGTAAAGACCGAAATAGCCGCTGGTCCAGGTCACGACTGGGGAGGGGTGAGATGGGAGACGAGCGAAGAGGGTTGAGAGGGCACGCTCTTCCTCGCGGATGTTGAATTGGCCAGCTTGTATGAGGGGATAAAGGACGGTGTCTGCGGTGGACGGGGACGGTGTGCGGTGTGCGGCCTGGAATTTGGCCAATGCGTCGTGTAGGTTTGAGTGGGTGGGTTTAGTTATCACGGATGCACGTAGATGGTGTGAACACGAGGCGATGATGCGAAGAAAGGAGGCGCAATAGTCTGCGAGGAGTGGCTGTGCGTTGAAGTGAAAGTAGCGGTCTTGACGGTTCGTAAAGTAGGACGTATCGAGGTTTGCGCTGGGGAGTGTGAGCAAGTATTTTGGAGGGAACGAGGAGACTGACCCGCTGAGGATGAGGTCGTCGTCTGCGCCGTATATCTTCGGGTGCCATGTACCCCAGCCCTCGTTGAAGCGGGGAGGGGCGAGAGAGGACATGACATGCGGGCTACGGAAGAGCGAGAGACGGACCCTCGGGCCGTGTCGGAGGAGGGGGGCGAGTGCGAGGACGGGCGAGTCTGGACCGGTCCGGGTCGTGCGGTTGTAGTCGAGGACGATGTGGAGTTGGAGACGCGCGTTGTTGCAGAGGGCGTCGTCGACCGCGTCTATCAGCGATTTTTCACGCATGTAAAGCGACGATAAAAAGACGCGTTTTTTTGCATTCTGTATGATGTTCTATGACATGTTTCAGCGCTGGTTAGATGCAAAGACTCGCGACGCACGAGGAGGAGAGCGTAAAAGTCGAGTGGGTCGTGGAGTACCCGGACCGCACTGGCCGTGACTGGGATAGACGGGTTGTCCTCTACCATCATGAAGCCATGGGCATTCCTCACATCCGCGTACATGCTCGGCCTCGTCGTCGTGGTGCGTCACCTCGGCCCGCCCCGTTCCCGCTCACACACACACACAGGCCGTACTCGTCCATCGGATACAACACATCGTCGTGCCCCGTCGCAGGTCCTCGTACATCGCCAGACTCGCACTCAGACTGCCCTCCCTCTTCTTCCTCTTCAAGTCCCTCCTCCTCTGGTCATCCATCCTCGCAAACCCCACCTGGCTCCACCAAGACACCCCCTCCCTCTGCTGGTTCACATTCTGCTCAGCCTGTGCCGCCATCTGCGTCGACGCACTCACACGCGCTTTGGAGGGTGCAAACCCCACCCCTCCCCCATTCAACCTCGTAGGTCATCCCCACAAAAAAGACACGCTACTCACACCCTCCAGTTCGGTTACGCCTTTCTATTACACATCTACTCCTCGCCAATCACACACACCACACACCGCCATGGTCTCCCCTCCCGTCCCGACAACCACGCCGTAGTCACCATCACCCTCCCCCTCTTGCAAGTCCGTCCTCCCTTGTCCCCCGCCGCACTCTACTCACCCCATCCCAGCTCACAATCCTACACACGCTCGGAATAAAACAGTCTTGGTCAAATCTCCGTCTCATCCCCTCTGCATTCGCATCCATCCTCGCCCTCCTTCATTTCCACTACGTTCTCTGGTTCTCCGACACAACCTATCCCCTCCTCAACTATATGCCCTGTGTCTTTGAATCCATCCTCCTCTTCCTCACATTGCTTGCCATCTTTCTCAACGCATTCACTCAGATCGTCACAGAACACACCCTTTCACGCCCCCTGTTCGCTCACCGCGACATTTTACCAAGCCTCGACGAGGATTTTGCCATCGCCCTCCTCCGCTTGGCCACCGCCAGTCTCGAAACGTCCAACCTCTCAGGCCTGGGAAACGAGGTCACCCCTATCCCTCTCTCCCTCGACGTACCAACAGTACATCTCCACCGTCTCGGTCTCTCCCACACACTCCACACGCACACCAGAGGCTTTACAAACGAAATCAAAAACGTCACAGCGACCGTCAACAATGCCGATCTCTCCCTAGACCCTTGGTACCGTGAATTCCTCTCCTTTACCATCGGACTGGGTCGGTTTTTTCATCGATTGTACACATCCCGGTCAGAAACCGAGCACACCCCACCCCCAGACCAAGTCGAAGATGTAGACCCTTATGATAGGTTCATTCGTGGTGAACAACTCACCGACGATGAATGGGATGAATATGAACCCTTGCCTTCAGACTCTGTCGAATCTTTTTCGTCCATGTCGGACACTCCAGACGACGACCAAGCCGAAGCCATTCGCCTATATGCGGACCTCCCCGCATCGACATCGACCTCGCATTTACTGGCACACCTGACTGATCATTCGTCGTCTCCCCTCACCCGACAACGTTTCACTCAGTTGACGCCCACCCCCCTCCCCCAGGACGGCTCGACCGAGGCCATGCACGTCCAAAGATCAGCTACTCGGCCTGAAGACGACCCAAGAAGAAACTGCGTCATATGCACAGTGGAGCCGCGCCAGATCATATGCTGGCCGTGTCGGTGAGCAACCCCAGGGACACCTTCAGAGCCCAATTCACACCCACAGATGTCTTGCGCTCTGCGACGACTGTCGACACAACCTGGCGTCGCGCGCATCCGCCTCAAAGCACACGTGCCCATGTTGTCGCACAAGGTACGCGATGTGTGCCGTCGTAGACGTGTCTGATGGCTGCGGCAGTGTGCAAGGATACTCCAAGATTTATATTCCCTAGTATTCGGACGTGTAACTAGCTATATGTACGGCATTGTCGTGTGTAGAACGCACCGGTGTCTTGTCTTGCGCCACTTGGCCGGGTCGAGGATTCCGGTTGGCTCGCTGCGTTGCCGCACCGTTTCCTGTCCATCCACGGCGTTGGCAGGCGCGGCGGGTTGGCGGGCGATGGCAAGCACCCTTGGCGTGACGTTGGACGAGCCATCGGGATTGTGCGTTGCAGCCATACGTGATCGCGTTGTGTACAAGGACGATCACAGCCGGACGACGCTCTGATGGGATCATTGAGTCGTCGCACGTGTCATTAGCGATTACGCCGGGGGCCGTCCTCAGAATGCTGTACCCGGACAATGGGGGCGGTGAAACTGGTTGAAACGTCCGACTCGTCCGGCGATTTAATCAGATTTTCTCGAATACAAAGCAGGATGACTCAACCAATCATTCGGTAGTTCTACAGCCGGTCACAAGTGGGGTAATAATGTCTCATTTCAACTTGTAAGTACTAATGCTATGTGGTATATGTCAAAAAATATTGCGACACCACGAGATTCATGGAGAGAAAAAAGAAAACGACAATGCGATTATGCAACGACTTGATAATAGGTGAGATGCGAAGAATGATGGTGTGACTTGTGCGATGGCGCAGAAGGTGGACAATAGGAATGAACAGGAATAGGAAATGCGCGGATGATATCCATTGTGGGCGAATGCGGAACTTGTACCACTTGGGTGGCAGATTCGTCCACATTCTCATGGGACACTTTCGAGTGTGCACCATAAGCAGGATTGACAAGCGTTTCTGGTGTGAGTGGCGCAGGAGAGCTGCCAGATGAAGAGGACTTGGGACTCGAGGGATCCAAGTCTGGGCAAGTAGCGTGGGCGACATGGTGATAATGGGAGCGGGTGTGGGCATCAGCCTGGCGGCGATGGATGGGACTAGGCACGATGGCAGAAAGGGAAGCATGGTGGCTGAGAATGTCGTCTTCCGTAACAGCCAGTTCGAAATCAAGGACGTCCAGGAACTCGCGCTCAATGCGGCCGACGTCACGCTTGCCGAACACGCCAGTGCAGAGCGCCCAGTGGACGTTTTTAAGAGTGGAGTCGTTGAGATACTAGTAGATGGGTGAGTGACATGAGAAGCGAAAAAAGGAGGCAATGTACCTTGCTCGCGACCATTACAGCGCCGAGAAAGACGCGCTCGCACGCCCATTCTTCGAGGGCGATCTGGAGATGGGGTCGTGCTCTGTTGATGTAGACGAGCGACACAAGGATGGTTGGGATGGAGACCTCTGCACGAGTAAGGACGTCGTGGACAAAGGTGACAAAAGGGGCATGTTCGGAGCGGCGGGAGTACATGCGACCACGCCGAGAGGAAGAGGGGCAATCCATGGCGTAATCGACGGTGTCCACGACAATGTCGACGACATACTCTGTGAGGGGTGAGCAAGGGAAAGTGGACGTGGAATGAGACATACCAATGACTTGTCTGGAGAGCGTGATGTCGAGCAGCTCAAGGAGAGCAGGCGAGTGTGAAGCTGGGTCTACGAGGCTGGCGTGGTGTATGGGGGAGCGGACCATTGTAGTGGTGTGGAAGAGAGCTGTGGATGGGTGGCATGAGGAAGGTATTATAAAGGGGGTACGGGAGAGCGAAAGGGCCGAATCGGAAGATGACGAAAGAGGAAGGAGTGAGGATTAGCAATGGGGAGCCGAGCGAGGGGAACAATCGACTCATTCGCTTGAACCGGCTTACCTCATTTGGTGTACTCGGCAAAGCACATTCCGTCGGCAGCACGGCTACGCCGTACACGCGAACGGCATCGCGGCAGGCACGGTTGAACAGACTTGGCGTGACTCAGAAAAGTACAGATTTGGTGACTAATCAAGGCTGATTGTGACACCAGCCATTGGTTGGTATCTGCTCACATCTGCTAATATGACCCAATCTCACTCATCAAGCCACTCCCTCCGTCGTATCCGCACCGGCTCCTGATGCGTTTCCACCCGTCTTGGGAGTCCGGTTTTTGCTCCCCTTTGGCCGTCCTCTCGGCCGCTTCGTCATCCCCGATCCTCCTTCTTGACTCACGTCACAAGCACTCCGTTTCTCACCGTTCACCCGGCGATCGCGCAGGTACCTATAAACATTGGTTGCCGACAGTACCGTGAGCACTTTGGTTAGAGAAAGGGAATCTGCTTTAAGAATACTCCAACCGCCAATGTGACGTGTCCACCACCACCCCCGTCAAGCGTGGAAATCATTTACTCACTGCGACGTCTTCTCATCCAATGTGGCTTGCAATGGCGGTAGTGGCGGTTGTCCCAGCTCTTGACGCAACCGATCCACTTCCGTCTTGGCTGTCGCATATTCCCCATCTTGCAACGCTGCGATCTGCTGTCGTAGCTCCGTACATCTTCCATCCCCTTTTAGTATCCGACATTTCAAACAGAATTGGGAACGCAGCCATACTCTCGCGAGATAGTCGCCTCTAGTAGGTCAGCCTAGATAACAGTAAGACTTGGCATTTATCAATCGCATCAAACCATCCACCTTGTCGCGATCCGAATTGAGCTGTTAGCCGACGGTCAACAATAGCGCTCGTGGCAAGCGAAGGAACTCGAACCTCTGCCAACGCATTCAGTAATCGCGTCCGTTCGCTGTCAAGTCTGCATCACAAAAATGGATCAGAACATCGTCTGAGAATTCATGTGGGACCGAGATATCATGATGACCAGTGGCCCTGACCGATCAATACCTACTTATTTTTCTGTTCTCGAAGGTCCTGAATTGCTTTGTCCTTTTGTTCCAAACTCGCATGTGCAGAGACAATATGTGCGGTGTGCAGTTGCAGGGTCAGTGAATGCTTCCTAAGAGGTAACGCAGCCGAACGCAAGTCAGACGAATCGTGACGGGGTGACTACCTAGTCCAAAAAAGGACCTTCGTGGGGTCAAGGGCGAGATGAGTCTCTGTAAACGTACTTGAGCTCAGCGGTTCTCGCTAGTTGCACGAGTTCCTGCGCCCAGTCACCTGTGGCGACAAGCGGCGGCGGCTTCTGGTGTGAAGAAGGCGTCGTCGTGGCCTGCGGCGAGACTGTGCTTGGGCCAGCAGAGAGGGACCCCATCAGCGGTTCATGTCCATAGTCGGGGGGTGCAGCAGAAAACTGCTGATACATTGCTCCAGTGAAGAAGTGGGGAAAATAGGCAGAGCAGAGAATAAGGTTCCAGGGGGTCTCTCCAATCGATCAACTGATTGGCAAGACTCCGCGCACTGTAAAAAGCTGTTTGTCCGTGTTAGGATCTAAAGGTGTCTCATCCCATCCGTCCACACAGTGAACATGAGCATCCTAAGACCGTTCATGGCGACAGACATGTTCAAGTTTAACAACGTGTAAGTAGTGATGTCATATTCCTTGTCACACGCCCACCCCCACACAGTAACTTGGACATCTGGACTGAGACCGTATGTGACCATGCCGTACACGCTACTCATATTGCTGACAGATCTCTTCCAGTATGGCGTCAGCTTTTATCTGTCCTATCTCTCACGATGGCCAGACCTGTGCTGCGTTCAAGAGGCACCCACTGGACGCATGATGGGGTACAGTACGGTCTTCACATCCTCGTATCTCATCGATCGCACAAACACCGTTTTCGTACAGTACTTGGGAAGGCTGAAGGCTCGTCGGCCGAGTGGCATGGGCACATCACCGCGCTGACTGTCGCCCCTGAATACCGTCGCCTCTCCCTCGCACGCAGCATGGTCAATCGTCTGGAACTCGTCTCCGACGAACACTACAAGGGATTCTTTGTCGATCTATACGTGCGCTGTAACAACGCGCTGGCGATAAGCATGTACGAGGGATTTGGTTACAGTGTGTATCGCAGAGTGAGAGAATACTATGGTTCCTTGGGTGTCGGTAAAGGTGGAAAAGACGAGGAGGACGCGTTCGGTGAGCCTGGTTCCATAGCGCCAGTCTGCGGCAGTACTCAACCTTCGCCAGACATGCGTAAACCCCTCTCAAGGGATCCGCTAAGACGGTCCGTCCGAAGCAATGGCCGTGAGGTGATTGTTAATGCAAGTTCCGTATCGTAACATCTGCTCTCCATTTTGTTCATGCTCATTGCTTTATCAACCACAATGCCTATATACTCAACGGAGGTGGATCATCGGGGCCAAGGGCAGCAAGCTCTTCCTCGTAAAATTTCGTCAGCGCAGCTTCGTTGGAGCAAAACTCGTAAAGTTTGGATCGAATTTCATCAGCTTCAGCCGCAGGTCTATCTCTGCTCTTCATCGCCGCCCCCATGCGGCCAGCACCCATGAGGCGGTTCGTCAAGAAGAGGAACCCCTGTGAGCCCCCCAACACCTGCGCGAACGCAACGCCTGATCGGTGAACGAACTGGGAGTATTCGAACGGCGCTCGCCGATATGAGTAAACCACGTCCACGTCCTTTGGGTACTTGTCCATCGCTTCAACATCAATGATGAACCCAAATCGCCTCAAGAGTGCATACTCAAAATAGTGCGTGGATTGTGAGTATTCTGGGATTCTCTTTTCCAGGTCAGGCACAATTGGTGGGGGAATAGCCAGGCGTAATGGGAAGCATGATTGGAACGCATTGCGATCCCGGACGTCGCTGATTTCGGTCACATACGCCTCCACGAGCTTGAGTCCATATCTTTCTATTGCCCTACTCCACTGTCGAAGTGTGTCCTCGATGCACCGAGCAGTGGAGCCAATCCATTGAAGCTCGAAATGGAAGACTGTGCCCGGATTCTGTATGATGTCATGGTGCAAGATAACGGACTCTGCTTGGTCACTTTTCTGTGTACCACAATCTGTGTCAACACCAGGTAGGAGAGCCCAAAGAAGAGCCTACTTTTCCAGGGTCGACATCAATGATCATGCTTTGCGTCAGGATCAAGCGTTTCCTCGCCCGCTTCGGGCTGACGCCACTGGCCTTCCCATGACCAGATGGGTGGTGGTAATTTCGTCCAATCAGGTTGTCGTCGTACTGTGCGTGGCGGCTGGCCTTGAACCACCCTCTGGAAGGCGTGCTCACTGTCACGTACTCCCCACTGAGCTGGTAAAAGTAGTGGCTAAAACGCATTGGTTACCGATATCCGGGATCTCACGGTGTAACCACTCACCCATCCAAAAAGCCATGGCGACCCGTGCAGTGTGTGAAAAGTCCTTGCTCGAGAAGTTTCGCCCCCCACTCCGTACCTTGTTCCCTCGAGGAGATATCCCTGAACTCCCGAACAAGCCAAGAGACGAGATCAAAACCTGTGAACGAGTCTAGATATTTTTTTCGATGCCATCGGTGGAGTTTGATGGGTACACCATCGTCATCACGCATCGCTTTGGCAATGGCAGCGAGAGACATGTCCCCGATTTCCCGCTCGCTCTTCATCTTTTTCTTGAGCGGACCGATGGCATATATCTCTTCCAGTTGCGACATGAGCGAATCGTCCAGAACAGAGTAGGCGGGGCCTAGTGTCGTGGGGAAGAACCGGAGAGGCTGCACCTGTTGCCCGCGTTCATCCGGTGACTGCCATCGCGCCTTGGTAAATATCTCTGCGAGTTTGTCCATTCCCATCAACCGACTCTCTTCCTCGTTCAGTCTCTCCCCACTGGGTCCGCTCGTGACTTCAGGTAGATCGGCCGACGGAATGATAACGAATCTGGTACGCCAATAACGCAAGGACTCGTTGAACTGGTGTTCGTAGCCCGCAACCAACATGTCGAGCCTGTCGCCGAATTGAACACATCCCGTTTAGTCCACATGCAGGTGCTTACCTATTCCATCCATAGTTCTCCAGTCCATGCGACACAAACTTGGTCTTGAGTTCTGTGTACCCGACACCCAGCTTTGGCCAGATCAAACACTCGTACTCAAACGGCTGCGTCGGGGGCATCCTCCGGACATATCGACGGACCTGGATCGCCTCACCGGTGTACGATATTAGGTGTATTTCATTGCTCATACTCAGGTACACAGGGTCCCTTGTCGAGTTCAAAACCTCGGCTGCGCCGCTCGGTTTCGGCGCGGCGTCGCCTTCGCCCATGAACGACTTGGGGCGCTGCAACGTCGATTTTTCATCGCATGTGTTTTGGGAGCGAAGCACGAATTGAAAGCCTTGCGCAAGTCGGACGGCGACCATCCCTCGCATCACGACCAGCGCCCATGCACGACGGACTTCGTCGACCGTACCCTGCATGTTTGGCGGTCTCACCAAGAAGGAGCGCATTTCTGTGGGATCCACGACAAAGTCGTAGGAGAAGACATCGTACGAGGACTCCAATTCTGCGTTGCTCGGAAAGTGCTCGACGGTAAGCGGGAGGCAAGAAGGTGTGACCATGGATTTCCACTTAACCTCGTGTTTGAATATTGCCGACGGGAAGATATGTTCCCAACGACGAGCGAGCGACGATTGCGTATACGATACCGCAAACTGCGGGCGCGAAGGGTTCGTCCGGAAACTTGACTGCGGCGAAGAGGCTGACAGTGGTATGTTGGATGGGAGCGTGGAGCTGCGGCGCTTCCCGAGTGTCGCTTCATCGCGCGGTGGTGTGCTCAGGGGTGAGTATCGCGACATGGAACCGCGGTGAGGATTTGCTATCGGTGGTTCCTCTTCGTACGTGCGGCTAAGTGTCGTCCTGCCAGAGGCAGTCTGGATGATAGCCATGGGCTGCGGTGAGCGTGAAAGGGACGCAGATGGCGTCACCGGTCTGTTAGGGATGGGGACGCGAACAGATGGGGTAGGTGTTGGTGGGGTGGTGTTTTGTACCGGAGTGCTTGGGGACGAGTGTGGTTCAACCGCCAAGTTACTTCGGAAGGGATTATAGAGCCAGGAAGGAGTGAGCTTCGCAAGCCGAGAGGTGGTGGAAAATGATGGGACATGGTCAGTTGCCGCAATAGTTGAAACGGTTGTAGAGACGGAACGAGTAGACATCATGGAAGACTGAGATGGAGACGTGCTCAGTCCAGTCACCGAAGGCACTGGACCGTCATCGCTACCTTCTGGGGGAAGTTCCATTATGATTCGACGCGGACTCTCTTCAATTGGCATGATGCGTGTAGAAACAACGGAGTTGCGGTTCAAATTCATGCCACGCCTATCGGAGGTCGTAGACAAGCGATAAGGCGAAGGAATCACAGTGCTATTTGTACTTGATGAGGTCCGAGCGGGCCTGTTTTCCCTCCTAGAGGCAAAAAGATCCAAGTCTGCCTGCTCCGCCTCGGCCGCAGATGGGGGCCGATCTTCAACGTATGAATTTTGATGGGTGACTGGCATGTCTCGGAATTCGGGCAAGAAAGGGACTTCGATAGTCGAAAGGACATCATGCTCCAACAGCCCAAGCATTTGTATTTCATGCATTTTAGCCCTCGCAACGAACCTGACGCGAATCAATCAGTTTTCTTTCAAGAAGGAAAGCATTGATTGCATCGAAACCGACCTATCCCTCCGGAAGGGCAGGTCCATTTGCTTGTCCCAGAACGTCACGCCAATCCAGAACGGTTCCCACCAAAAGGTCACTTTCTGCCGCATAGTCGAGTCATTGGGTGCTTCATCGCCGCCCCAGAGAGGATCCAAGTCGCGGGCACTGTTTGTCGCATCTCTATCAAGCTTGGGCTCGTACCCTTGAAAACTGAAGATAGGACTCTGATGCAAGGGAGCTTTCGCGAGGGAGACGAGGTCAAGCCCAAAACCTTGATCCAACATTCTGGTCGTCGTCAGGCGCAAAAGCTGTTTGGATACACGAAAATATCCGGTTCCTGGTGTTATAATAATTGTCGCAACACCGGTCGACGAGAAGGAACGATCGATGTAATGGGTCTCGTTAGGATTGAGGCCCAGGTTAAGTGCCTCGAGGATAGGGCCATCATGTGCGTATGATATTTGGCCAACCAAGCGTGCTTGATCTGGCTTAGTAGACTCCATGGAAGCCTGGTGATAGTGGTGCGCTAGAAGAATGTCACGTTGGAAGGCCCAGAAGGAGTCCTTGAGGAGAAACAAGGTTGGTTTCCAGTCATTGATGACTTCCAAGTCTGTGATTATCTTGAAAAAATCCTTGTACGATCTTCCATCCTCGTCGTGACGCAACGGTCCCGCTGCATACTCGAGTTCCGTCGCATCGTAATAAACTCTGGAGATCAACACGATTGTGACGGTGTGATTTGTACCTGCTTCTCGCCATTTTGAAAAAAGGGTTGGGAGGAATGAATGAACTATTTTTTCATTAAAGCGCTCGCCGTCGCCAGCGAACTGCCAAAGCTCACGACAAACTTGGATGAATATCGTGACTTTGGCTGACAATGATCTAAAGACTGTTTTGGTCCTTGGTGTCACATAGCCCGAGGATACCTGGCACGCGAAACGTTGGGTGAATAGAAGAGTAGTTGGGAAAGCGCTGTTGGTCATACCTGTTGGCCCTTGACGTGGATACTCTGAACTTTTGCGGCGATCACGCCGATGAAGGAAATGTCTTGTTCGACGAAAACACATTGACCGACAAGGTGTTTCCCAAGTCTCCACATCTCGTTACGGCCCAGATACTGATCGGCGAACGAAAATTCGATATAATCAGCGGAATGACTAGCCTTGTCTACCTGGCCGTGTGTGGGTCAACGATGGTAAGAATCGCGAAGGTATGTACCTTGGTCACTGTGACTTCTGTGTTGTTTTTCATGGAAAATGCATCTGCAATATTTCTGGGTAGAGATATCTGAAAATGTCGGACATGAGTTGGCGGATGGGGAGAACTGAGAGAAATTTGCCTGAAGGGTTGGTTTTGGGCAGCCTTCGTCTTTGGGCACGACGAACAGGTAGCCAGAGGTGGTTTCTGACTGGGATACGCGGAGCAAGTCTCCCTCTGCGACGCCGGGCCACCATGACTGATTGAAGATGACCTTTGCAGATTCCTTTGGGTCGTGGACCCACGTGTTGAGGACTTTGGAATCACCTAGCTTCAACGGGGCACCGGGGGTGCTGGGTGGCACCCTGGCAAGAGATTGCGCGGTGTTGGATCGCTTTCGACCATACTGAAGAGGAGGCTGAGACAGTGAATCTGGACGGCTCATTAGTACGCGGTCACGGATACAATTGAAAACGTCACCGAGACTTGTCACATCTTTCTTCCAGTCCACCACGGCACGGGCGCTGCACATCTCCCTGCCACGCTGGGCGGTGCAAAGTTCATCAAGTTGATTGCTTCACATTCATTCGACATTACGCTCATTTTACTTTGACAACAATGTCACTACTGTCTGACCTCCACGACATAATACCCTCTCTCGATTCCAAGTCTTCCGTTGGCACGGGCTCGCCCACCCTGCTCAACCCTGAAACATCCGATGTCCGCTCATCGGTGGGCTCTTCTCCCGGCACACCCACTGTCAAGTTCGCGCCGCTTCCGCAGACTGATCCTACCAGGAAGCGGTGCTTGGCTCCTCTCGGTGCATCCTCGCGTTCGCGCCGCAAACGATTTATTCAGCAGGAAGCTGGACCATTGCTATGGTCCACAGATCCTGGCTTGCCGGAGGACATTTTGGAGGATCCCCTCATCACATTTGCAAAGTTTGTGAAGAAGACGGGCAGAACGCTGTGGGGAAGGGTGAGGAAGAGTACTAGCAAAGCTGCCATCTCAGTGGAAAATGTGTCATATTCTGGCGAGCCCATTCTAGATATCAGATCCCCGGACGAAATAATGGAGCGTGGACGCTTGTCAAGGGTTGAGGAGGATAAGCGGCGGCGTCGAGCCACTTGGTCACTGTCGGACGAGCGCAGGACGCTGAGCCTGGATGAGCCGAGGCGAAGGAAAAGCGACTTGTCCCAGTAGTTGCTTTCGCATTGTACCTTGGTCATTTTACTTGTCGGACTGTTCAAGTTTTTGTTGTTGCTCTCCTCAGGGTGGACCTGAATTGCGGTGTTAGTGTGCCAAGAAAAACGCGCTTGTCCTTGTCTTTCTTTCCATCATCCCAGAGCTCCCCAACGCCCCCAATCCGGGTCCCCATGTCTTGTACCC
Organism: Phylloporus rhodoxanthus; assembly: GCA_038091195.1. Classification (NCBI taxonomy): domain Eukaryota; kingdom Fungi; phylum Basidiomycota; class Agaricomycetes; order Boletales; family Boletaceae; genus Phylloporus; species Phylloporus rhodoxanthus. Next base: position 28,662 of record JBBPNZ010000058.1, on the reverse strand, counting down.
CATCTCCTACAGCGACCCAGTATGCTACGGTCACATCGTATTCCCAGTCAACCTCGTACTCTCAGAGCGGAGGAAACCCTCAGGTGACCACTGTAGTGCAGCAGTCCTGTGTTGCCTCAACAACGATCAACGGCTCGTCGGTCAGTTGTATATCAAGTACACAAATCACCCAGGTGAATACAGTAGGAGGTCAGTGCCAGTTAGTTTCCCTCCTATTCCATCCCTGTATTTGCCTCCATGTTTAGAGACCGTGACGCACTTCGGTCGTTCTAGTGCACTTAAATAGAGTCAACACTGATCAATTTTGCTAGGTGGTGGTCAAGGCGCCCAAGTACCCATCGTCGTAACCGTCCCAGTCATAGAAACACAGCCTACTCAGACCTTGTTTGCTCCTTGCTCGTCTCCGCCATCTTCCACAAATCCCCCATTGACCACAACCATCCTTGTTCAAAGTACTCTCCCGCCTTCCACAGTAGTTGAGGCAACCTCGGCCACCCTCGCAGATGGCTCGGTCGTGCAAACTGCCGTCACTGTTGTTACAACCCCGTCCCCTACTGCCGTCTACCTTGCTACTTCCGTTAATGACCCTTCCTCCACGCCCATCTTGCAAGGCAATAATGATGCCTCACAAGGGTCAGGGATGAATGTTGCCCCCATAGTCGGAGGCGTTCTCGGGGGGTTCCTTGGGCTGATCGCAATTGTAGGATTTCTCTGGTGGCTATGGTAAAATTTGGTGATTTGTCTTTCAAATATTTACTGACAATATCTTATAGTCGGAAGCGCCGAGTATGGGATGATATCTTTGATAAGGAGGAAGTTCAGAATGAGGACGCTTGGCAGCCACCTACGCGCCGTGGGCACGGAAGACTGGGTTCGAATGCCGAGCCCAGGCCCTACCAATACGGACTTGTTGGACGCGTCATCCCACCCGCTGCAGCTGCCGGGCCAGTGAGGTCGTCACAATATGGCTCGGTCAGCGAACATTCGGGCTCACACAGCCGCCAGACATCATTTTCGGCAACCCCATTGCTACAAGGTACTCACTCGAGGCCTTCTACAGCTGGGTCTGCTTTGACTGCAGTGACTGCTCAAACAAATTCTGGACCAAGGGCACGGAGTCCTGTCGGTGGCGCCGAGATGGCGCCTCGTTCGTTGTCTATGGTCTCGCATTCGAATAGCAGGCCTTTGATAGACGATCAGTCGACCCCTGCGCTACTTGGTAATTGGACACCAAATGCGGACGACCTAACGGTCCTTGAGCCGTTGAATCGTTCTGGAAGTCCCGTTCCTCCCCCAGCTGAACGGCGTGTCTTGCAGATTGTCAACGATAGCCCTCCCTCGCCAACTGAAACTGTACCGCCGCGGGCTGCACGTCGGGCGACTTCTGTGCGTTCATCCAATGTCTTCATACACACGGACGGAGGACGGATACCCGAGAGCGACCCACCTGCGTACTCACGCTGAGGCTGCGCGCTGGTGCCACACGCAATCAGGGAAAACGATATGCTATGACCCTACCATTACGTGCGCCGCTTTTACATGGACCCAAATCTTCTATATCTGCTATGCATAATCCTTTCGTTTCAAGCAACTCGATAGTCTATGGACAATGCACGCAACTCTTTCTTTCTCTGGTCATTTTTTGCGTTGGTCTTCGCAGACGGATGGACTCGAGGGATTAATGTTACGTAATCAATGTTATTGAGTGTGTTCCCGAAGGAGAACAATAGAAGGCTTGTTAATGGTCACCGCCAGTATATAACCTTGCGCCATTTCAATGGCCATCCCATTCTCCTTGGTCTCCTTTCATCTGGTGCTGGATCACCTCGTCCTTTATTCCCCACCCTCCTTGTACTCCTGACTACCTTCATGGCCCCCATGCATACCTGTACGTCATCCTTACTGTCCACACTGCTGTTTACTCATCTCTCCCAGACATCTTCTTTGGTCTCAATGTTGTCCGTGCACTTAGCATTGTATCTCTTCTGCTCGTCTTTGCCAGCAGTATCCTCGTCATCGTTACGGACATCGAGGCTGTGAATGCCTATGACTCGACAAAGCAAAGCGGCAATTCCACAGCTCAAAATTTTGCCGAATGTGATTACATATTGTGGGTGCTTGCCTCGTACACTTCTTCACATGCTCACACCCCCACAGAGACAGCACGGTCCCAAATCAAATTGGTGGTGTTTTCTGGGCGGTCATAAATCGCCTCCTCATTATTTTCCAAGTCATTACCCTCATTTTGTCCGAAATCGGCTGGCCTGCCGTGTTCTTTGATCGTTTCTTCCCCGTGTTAGGAACCCGGTTTGGTCTCGGTGCATTGGGCATTTTTCAGGGACTGTGTGTCTATTATCATTGCTTCCGGCCTGCCAGTTGACTCATTTCTCCACAGGATTGGTGCCTCCGTCCTTTCCCAACACGTTGATGATTTCACCCTCGTGGCCGCCTTCTTTCTCTTTGTTATTGGTTGTCTCAACATGCTTCTCGGTCTTATCTTCCGCGAGTCGGCCAAAGAAAGGCGGTCCATCAGCGCATGGCGTGCTGGTCCTCAGGACACCCTTCCCACTCACTTGCCTCATGCCACGAATCTAAACCGTTCCGGTACTGCAGCTTCTGGACGGTCTTTTGCTTCTTCGACAGTGTACGAAGAAAAGCTCCCCGAAGCTGGCACTGCAAGGAGTGTGAGCCGTGCTGGATACGGTTTCGGACGTCAGGGTGAGAAGGCAGCAGGGATGAAGGGTTAGTACCAGTAGTCTCATTCTTTGACGTCATTCCATGACACTGACTGTTCTTGCAGGCTTCCTCATCTCCAAACCACTTGAATCGTTGCCACGTTACGCAGCACGCCCGACTAGCGCAGCTTCCCGCTCACAATCACCAGCGCTCGATGTCAAGCCCCATTTTCAATCCAGCACCACTGCTCTTTGATCACACATCCAGATCATTGATTGATTATGGAAACTCTGCTCAGACTTACGAATACGCCAGAAGGACTTTACTGTAAGACATTCTGACTATTTGTGTTGCTGTAATGTTTGTACCTCAGCTGGCATGACGAGATGTGTAGCTTTACCCAGCAAACTAGCATAATGTTATCATTCACGTTGCTTAACGTATAAATATAATGTACAATCATGAAGTACTGATGATGAAAGTAAAAGTTATTCAGAATCGTCGGACACATCCATGTCAAGCAATGATCCATCATCGACATCGGCGATGATCCCGTCAGATCTAGAGGATGAAGGAGAGCTTGGTGCGGGTGGAAGTGGTGGAGGCGTAGTCGGTGGTGGTGGTGGAACAAAATTGACCACTCCTCCCAGCGCTAAAGAGCTCGAGACACCAAACGCACCAGGCATTCTCCATGGTGACACTGATCTTGTATTCGAGCCACCAGACAGTATACGTTCCCAAAGGGACCTCCTCTCCGGAGTGAACGTAACACTCACTGCGGAAGGAAGCGAACCCATCTTATCCAGTGGAATGCCATTGTAAATTGAAAGTGCTGTCGAAGAGAAATATGTGTCTGGGTAGGTTGCCCATCGAGTCTGTTCTTTATCGCCAGATGTGGACGACGTCATGAATGAGCGTCTACGCAGACTGAAGAGTTTTAGGTCAACGTCTTCGATGTTATCTGCGCCATCAAAAATTGTGAATGAACCCCATTCTGCAGTAGCTACTTGCTCTTCTGCCTCGTCATCCAGGATGCGATGGAAGACCAGCTCTGTCGGGTCTTGGCAGCCAACCCAACCGGGAGGATAACCCCAGTACGCCATATTACGGAGCCATTCGACTGTACTCCCTGAATCTCCCTCTTGTAATCCAAGGGCGTCTCGCAAATGGGGGCCGCGAATTACGCCTGGCTCAAAGGATTCCAGCCACTCAAGCCGTTGTTGTTTCCACCCTTCAGCTTTGTAGAAACGGGTAAATTCGTGTCTGTCTGGATTGGGATGGAAGAAGTTGAAGAGCTGGCGTGATAATGAGATCAACTGTCGATCAATGGGTTCGGGGCACGACGCAACAGCGTGGTTGGGAGAACCACAATTAAAACACAGCTTGACATCTTGGGTCGCTAATGCGTTCTTTTCTTCTCCGAGAGCGACATCCGAGACTCTGTCGTACCGGCATGAATGCCAATGGTATATAGAAGACGTGGGGTCGACGATGAAACAGTCGTTTGGGCCATCGACTATTCTGTCGGTTTCTCGGGGTGGAATTTCGCTTCCCGTTGCCTCAATGCCTCGAATACTAGGGAGGCATCCCAGCGACCTTTGGCTATCTCCAACCCATCGAGATGCAAGGCAGGTATCCAGAATACATATTTCTTCTTCCACTTTTCCTGTCCTTTTTCCTGGATGTTGATGACTTCCAAATCGAAGTCCCGCTGGGCGGCATCAATTGGACGCTGAACATACACGAGTACTGTGCTCACCTGTATCTTTACTTTGGCTAGTTCGGCTTTGGCGATCTGGACGGTTGCGTTCATCACTAGACATTTCCAAGCGTTGCACAGTACACACCTCGCACAAAGAGCAGTTGGGACCTGAGAAGAGCGTGAGACGAGCGATTCTAGAGACTGCCATTAAATAATTGATGGGAGAAGTAACGGTGGCTGTGAGCTCCAAACCATTGCCGGTGGTAACCGAGTTTGAATGCAACCTGCTTGTCGATGTTCTCCTGCTCGTCCGCGCCAATTCACGCTCCATGAACTGCTGGAATGGAGTCCATTCAACAACCAGCTTGGCTGAAGAGAAGTACGGTCCTTCTTTCTATCCACATCCCTCTTTTTCATGTGTCCTAGCACGGCCATGTCCGTTCTTCTCTCAAGGACGATGCCTCTTTGCAGATTCTTGCAATTTTCTTCACGATGTTAAAGTCAGGAATTCCTTGAGTCAGCCACTACCTAGCACTGGACAAGTTGAGCAACCGTCTGTCCCTCCAAACCCCGTCTTCGATCCTCCTGCCGTCATCGTTGACCCTGCCAGCCCGTTGGTCAAACCCGCAAGTTCGGAGAGCCAAGTAAGCCCCGTTCAAGACGCATCACGTTACTCAGGACTCCTGTCCGTGCTTTCCGATGTCATTGGTCCTCCCGCTGTTGGGGACACTGTCTGGAATCCACTCAGCCTGCAGAGCACAGCATGCGGATCCGACTTACTTTCGGAATCGAATTTAGTGGAGTCTGCGACCAATGACATTGGTCATCCGGAGACGGAGCAAAGGAGTCCCAGTTGTTCGGACCCGTCCTCGATTCACTTTGACTTGGAGGCTACTTTGCTCAGTCCGTCTGGAGACCAGATAGATTCTTATTTTCCTGAAGAGGATGATGAACCTGTTGCCGACTTCCTGCCCGTGTCTGGTGATACGGGATCTGCAGATGGAGATGGTACATCCTATTTCGTGGAGGACGCAGAAACATATGTAATAGGATCAGAAGGCAGCGACGACGACGACGACGGGGAGGAGGATTTTACCGTAGTGCTATCCAACAGGCAATCTACCCTCTCGTCGTTCACTGGCGCGTCGTTGTTGGCCTCTCCCCGGAATAGTGTTTTCAGGGAGTCTACCTCGGTCAGAGCTAGCGCTATGGACCTCTTGTCACCTGTCGAATTCTCTGCCAAACTCCGGCCATTTTCCATTCCTTCGTTGGGTTCCAGGGTCAAAAGAGGGGATTCCATAGATTCAGGATATGCCGATGGAGATAATTGGGTCGGCCCTCTTCCATTTCCGTGTTCCCCACCACGAAACTTTCCCTCTCCAATAACTTTCCCATCTCATTCGTGGCAGGTATCGCACTCTTTTCCCGCACTCAAGGATAACAGGAGATCCTATGATGCCGGTGTATGCCTGTCGTCTCATAATTCCATTGAAGGAATCAAGGAGGTTGAGTCTGATGGGTGTTCCGAGCACGGTTTAGAGGACAATGAGGATGCCGCGTGCATTATCTTGGATGCCTATGACAAGTCGCCTTCCGAAGAATGGGGAGAAAAGGCTCGTGACCCTCTGCAAGAAGATCTCACCATTGTCCAAGATGAGGTCGACGACCTGCCATCAGAGGTTCCCGCAGTTGTGTGTAACCCGCAGCAGTTCTCCCCCGCACACCTTCAGCCAAGCAGGGAATATGATATGGATTCCGGCAACCAGTCTTCATTCATTTCCAACGACAACTTGTCGTTCAAGACCGCGCTCTCAGTGCAACCTTCCTATGAAGACCTGGGCAACGTGTCTAGGGTATCACCCGTCGAGCAGGACTCTCTTCTTCCGGGATGCTCAACCTCTCTTGCAACAGATCTGGAGAGTCATTTTGACAACACCGGGGTATCAGAGGAGTCAGAGACGGTTGTCACGGTGCAGGAATCTCTACCTGGTGTTTCTTATTTTAACAGACGTTCTCCGACACCAAGTGCAGCAGATATCTCGTGCAGTCCACCTTTCGTTGGCAATCTTTCCCGTGAATCCGCCCCACAAAAGGTTATTATAACGGAGACTTCCAATGTTGTTTGTCCAGACGATCCTCAGGAAATTTCCTTGCAAAATGTTGCTCCACAGGAACAGTTGCCTAGTCTCTTGCATTACGATCGGGACTCTCCAAAACCGAACTTGCCAACAGAGGGAACTTCATGTGGGGGCCTTCTTGGTTTTGCTCCGGCAGTTACCGGCGATGTTCAGAAAGTTGTTCCCAAACAATGCTTTGCGAGACTGAGCTCAGCAGGGGATAGTCCTCGCAACCCTTCTATGGTTGAGAACGTTCTGAGTCGTGCTTCACAGGGTACAAGCGGAAGACATAACACACTTCCGGTGAATGTTGGCACTCGCCTGGAACACCAAACTGGTGATTTTCACTTCAACGAGCACTTCGGGAAATTGGGCTCGTCAGCGGACAGCTTTCATAGTCCATATTTGGTCCAGGATCTTGGCCACGCCAACAGTGTTTCGGAAAATTTTCTGGAGAATATTATTGACGCCATGGAGTATCCGTCCGGTGTTTCAGGGCTCGATAGACCCTTCCCAAGGTCAGCTGCATCAGCGCAGACTCCCCACAATCTGTCTCCCTCCAAGGACCTTGGGTACATACCTCCAAGTGCCGATAGCGGCGAATCTGTTTACCTTGCAGGGAGCGGTCATGCAGACCAAAGTCAGACCATAGAGAACTGCCTAGGACCCAATGAAACCATCGAATCCGAATGTGAAAATTTCACTCAACGATTGTCGTTTCCTCTTCTTCCACCCTTCCTGCCCGCCGAATGTATCGGACACTCTACCCTCAGTGGTGAGGATTCCTCTGTCCTGTCCGAAGTAACCGTGATGGACCTTGGAGGAGATGGGTGTACAATGTTGCAGCAGGGAGAAATGCAACGACTCCGCTTGTCTTCCGACCTGACGGAGAAAATGCGGCCAAGCCATCTACCTCTGTTTGGGTCACCTTATTCCAACGCTGATTTTACGCGGCGAAGAAGTCGAGCGGCATCCGATCTCACCGTGAAAGGAAAGTCATCCCCTGCGACTATTCCTGAAGGCACTCCTTATGCATTGAAGTCGCCATCACTGTTGCTGGAACAGCAGGGTCGGGTCGATCCCGTGAATTCGCTTTATGACCAGTATATTGATGATGGTAATTCTTACCCCACGCACAAGCCCACAGATATCTACGGTACCTTGAAGAAGCCCTCTCAAAAGGTCCACCACCAGCCCTTTCAAACGGGACCCTCTCCGCGTTACAATGAGGAGTGTAGCAATTATGATGCAGATTCTCCACGGTCTGAGACAGTCCTGCGTCCCCTTTTGACTGGGCGGAGATCATTTCTGTGCTCTTCTCTTGCGGAGCTTGTTCCGAAGGCCCATCCTGATAGCGTCAAGGGAATTTCTTCCCCACGCCCCTCTACCCAATTAGAGGCTAGAGAAATTGGGAGCACGATAGTCCCATTAGGATTTCGGCGCTACAAACCACAGGTACGTGAGCAATATTGATCTAAAGACCCTCAGACCAACGTTGTACTTAGCCTGGGCAATTGTCACGGACTACTTCGTTGCACACTGCACTCCCCACGTCCCAGTTGCAAGAGGTATTACGCATTCGAACCGATTTAGCCCAAGAGGTTTTACCCCAAGGATGCTCTTCTGCGGCTCACGTTTCCTTTGCAGCATGGTCACCATTGCCCGCCCAATCGATGTCCGCTCCACCCACGGGCGGTCTAAAGCAGCTCCGCCTCGTCAGTACCCTCTTCAGGCTCTCACGTCCCTCACTAATTAATTGTCTTGTTTAGTCTTCCGTCATTCATAGGAGATCTTCCATGTTGTCCACCCATTCGTCAAGCACTGCATCTAGCACTCTGTCTTGTAAGTATGGTTCATCAATCACCTCGCAGCCCTGAGAAGAATCACTTTAAAGTAGACCATCTATTCAACGCATCCACCCCGCAATCGCCCAGTGTATCATCTACTACTTCGCTTTCGCGCAGTTCATTAGTATGTCGGTGTTTTTTTTCTTGCAGTTCGTGAGTTCACCAGCAATAGCCTTCGTCTTCATGTAAACAAATACCCGAGCAAACACATCCCCTACAGCGTTCCCTCTCCAATTCTCCCATCCCGCAAGCCGCCGACGATGCTTATTTTGCACCACAGTTATCCTCCACTCGTCTTGATTTGCGATCCGTTTTTGCACCTGTTCAACAGTCAAAGTCTTGGCGTTTATCCCATTATCGAGCAAGTTCTCGAAATAATTCTCCAGTTGATAGTTCTCGTCGTTTATCTAGGAGAACTTCGATATCAAGTCTCTCCCACGCTGTAGACGAAGAACAAGAGATTGATGAGGATGACCCAACGATATCACGGCCTAGCCGATCCAACCTCACAGATGGCTGGACGCATCCCCCTCCTGTTCTGGCACCTCCTGTTCATGCCATCGCCACACCGAAGCCCACCCTCCTTTTTGCTATTGCTAGTGACGATGTGGATCAAGTGCGCCAAGTCCTCGAGAGTGGCGATGCAGGTCCAAACGATTCTGTTGGGCCGCAGTCCGCTCTGGCATTTACGCTTACGAATGACAAGCTAACCCACAAACCGGAGATTGTAAAAGCACTGCTTGCGTACGGTGCAAATCCCTCAGTACTGCGAAATCCAACCTTAAACCCTCCGCCACGTACACACGAAGCCAATGAGCCAAGTGCTCCACCTCCCGAGACCACATTGGAAGGGATGAATCCAGCCACGAGGTAATTTAGCCAGTTTGCTTATTCTTTCGTGACTTATATGCCCAATACGCGTAGATACTTTGTTGCTCGAGCAGATTCAGCTCATACTCGCCAAACATCGCAACTAATCTACCGCTCATTCTTCCGCCCTCTGACACGGGTCCGGTACGACGTCATCGGGCAAGATTGGGCTCTGGAGCAATTGTTCCGAGTTCTCAGTATGCATTCGCAAAAGTTGGCCATTGCTCCTATCGTGGTTTTGCTGTGTGGTACGTGACTCTAGTTCATCATTCATACTTGTACAAAATTCCAGCATAGGTCCAAGTGGTCATGGGAAGAGCCTGTTGGCACGGAGATGTACGCCTATTTGCTTGATGTGTGTTTGGCTTCTGACATCATCGAACAGTTGGGTTCTTGCTTGATGTCCCTGCTCACACTGTAAATATGACCACTTTACGATCTGCTCATGACATCTGGCAGTCGTATTCTATGAGTCCATATGAGGTAAAGTCAGGCTGCCTGCCACAACCACGTCGACAAGTGATGATTTTTCAGGAACCTTCCTCCTGTACTCTTGCGGAATTCTTGATTGAAAATGAGGGGAAGAGATGTGTGGTCGTGTTGGACGTGAGTATCTTGCATCGATGGGCTGCGCATGTCCCTCATGCCCTACTCCAGGAAATTGACAAGGTCGAAGATCAGAAGGCCCTTTGGTCCCTCCTGATGCCTTGGGAATTGGGTTCGTCCTTATCGCTGAATTCAACACGACTCCACTAATCGCTTGGCAGGTCGATGTTCTCTGGAGGCTGGGAAGCGTCACGTAGACGCCCGCAATGTCATTTGGCTGGCCACCTCAAACGTTGGTCATGAGCTGGTCTTCGAATATCATGAGAAACGCGCGGAACCAGATAGTCGAATGTCCCGCGAAGATTACGTTGAGTTAACGGCCATGCTGCGACCCCGTGTCTCGCACTGCCTCGGGGTATGAACACTTTTCTCTTGGCCAAGGACTTGCCTCAAACTTTCTGAACAGGCCTCGTTGGTTTCTCGTGTTACTGCGGTCCTTCCGTTCGTCCCCTTCACACTGGATGAAAAGAAAGCTATTGCTGCGGAGGCCATATACGCATTCGCGGGCGAAGCTTCCAAGATGTCCCCTCAAGAGGTAGAGTCATTGGTCATGAAGACTTTACCTAGCTATCACCCAAGCGAGGGAGCACGGTCACTGCACAGAGCTATATCGAACATCCTGATGGACACTGTCTAGCTCACGCGACTGGGTACTGTATCTCGCTGCGTGATGGGTTTTGTATTTGAACGTGTATTTATCGCTACATCTAGGCACTTGTTCAATCCAGCATGATATGCATATTTGGGATGGCAAGCATTCAACGCATCACCTTGCAATAATGGCATCTTTATCACGTTGCTATTTCGGGGCCTTGGATATCATAGCATCTGCTTTCCATTACGGTTGCGATGCACCACTGCGTGTTCGCGAGGTGAAGCGGAACAATCGTTACTAGGGGCAATGATATCCCGAGATCTATATAGGGAGGCGCCTCGCGAGGTTATCATTCACTTTTGCTCTGCGAGCGCGACGTTCGTCGTTTGGCCTGTCGTTCTCATGAATTCTTCATTTGTTCCGGCTGGCCCGGAGGTTGCACCGACCCAACGGCCTCTTGCACCCCCAACAGATACACACCAATCAGTTTCTTGGAACAGCACTGGCCTTTCGCCCGCCTCGGTCGCTTCAATCACTCTTGTTTGCATTGGCTGTCCTGGGTACGCTTGGTTGTATAGCTCACTATGCATCGGAGTAGTGCTTACGCTGCACCAAGTGGTCGCTATCCGCCGGATACGAAGACGGCGGATAACACTAGACACTGCAGATGAACAATCGTCAGGAAAGGCGGGCGACGTGGAAGCTCGCGCCGCGACGCGCCCGATTATCCCCGTCACCCCGGGCTGGACACCCCAGATCCGCCCAATCAGCGGCCCTGTGGCCGACAAGGGTTCGCATACAGCTCTACCTCCAAAGCGTGCACGATCACCTCCCCCGTCCAAAGTCCTCAAACCCCTAAAGGTGCTTGCAGATTGCTGTCCCGGATCTACGCCAGCGCCATCGTTGCATCATGAAGCCCTTGATGCGGTGATGATTCCGATGTCCCCCGCTGTGATACCTCATGCCCTTGCGGTGAGCGGGATGCAAGCCCGGTCGTTGGGGAGATCTGGAGGAGCGTGGAAGAGCTAATATTTATGAGAGTTCATGACGGCGGCTTTGTGGTTCTAGTGCATATGATTTTGTGCTGGCGCATTTCTTTCTGCCAAGTCTGGTGCTTGCGATTACAATAAGTATTGTATTTGTCGTTATATAACGACCAGCTCTTCTTGGTCTGATACAGTAGGATGATGTGTTCAGTACACTACTGTATAGGATGGCGTACCGAGATGGTCCTGCCTCTATTCCTCCGGAAATTGAGCTTTCCGCCTGAACCTTGCCTGGTCCCGTAGCCACTGAGAATCGTATGAGAAGACAAAGCGGTGAAAAATGTCGCAAACGCACTTGGCGGTATTGGTGCAAAGAACCAATTTTTTCTCCTGGTGGTCAATTGATGGATCAGAACGAGTCTCAGGTTGCACATGGGCAGCTCTATACCATAGTAGTCTGGCACGGGATTGTTGGCACTTTGCGCCGTTGGGTCGACACGATTTTTCACTATATGTCTGTGGAACTCGCGATCTTTTGCCTCTATAAGGACGAGGGTACGACGATGGGTCACTCTCCAGCAGGCTGAACCAATTGAGGGACCCAAAAGGTATCCGAAACCTCGAATACGATGAATAAGAGGCCTGATGATCAATTGGATTGACTCACCAGTACATGCCATTGTACATGCTCCATAGAAGAACATGGGGTCAATTCCCTGATACACGCGTTATTTCTGTTGCCGGTTTGGACGCGTGTCATGAAATGGGGGCTCACCATGATTGGTTTGGTCGCGTCCGTTTCCAAAGATCCAAAGTACGCGACTCCGCCCACCAGCCCGAGAAGCGAAGAAGGGATTGTCACGGCCTTGAAAAAGTGCATAAGCAGGCAGAAATTCCGGAATGGTGCGAGTGGTATACCGTTTCCCATCTACGCTTGCGACGTCGAATCTCGAGGTATTCTGCCCATGATATTGTGTCTTTAGATGATGGAGAGACGGTGCTGGAATGTTCCCGGACAACACCAGTTCTTTTTGGCGCAAGTCTTGTCGTTGCTGGGATGCGACACGAGCGTTGTAACAAGGACATAATGTGCCTACAACTTGCACGTCCGTCGACGAGAGCAAAGGGTACTAGAAAAGAAGGTGTTTCGCACGACTCCATCAAGATCACCAAGTTGGATCTTCTCGCGATTTCTTTCGGATGGCAACACGTCCGCTGCAGTCTTCGTACTGCCCGCTTTGCGCCGATAATCACCGCTTACTTGTCATTCAAGATGCCACAGACGCGTTCTCGTTGTGCAACCTTCTTCCTGCTGGAACGATAACCGTCGCTGTCCATGACGGCGAATCGCACTGTCCTAACGCGTCCAACAACCGCGAATGGCATTCACTTCCCCTGAGGAAATTGTCGACTCATCCAGAGGACACATTGTTTCGACGATTGGCGTTTCTAACACAGCACTTATTTCTTCGAGCCACCTGCAGACTTGGCGCCAGTGGACACATAATTTTCATCAGAATTTATCTCATCCCAAATGACTTGCCGAATGTCTGCGGACGACTACAACGTCGCCCCGACGCCGTGGTCAAGGAGGCTCGGCGTCATATGCATAACGTTGTGCCACTAATTGAACAAGGTTGTGGTTTGTGGGATGCAGACGAATCGTGTCTCAATGCTCCTCAAAAGCATTTCTTACCTAGTCACATTGTTCGTGTCGTTTGGTTTTTTGATCTTTGGTGGTATTAATCGTCGTCAGTAGGATAACCGCACCATGGCCGAGATATACACCGATCTTCCCTCTCCAGTACTGAACTCGTCTTCAGAAGATTCAAGTCCTTCCCGCCGCATTGCATCTGGAGGTACGATATGGGGTCTAAGAACCACTCTATATGGTTACCAGCGACACTCGGTTGCTGTTATGCTTGAAAGGGAATCTAATCCTAAACCCGTTCCGGATCCATTGTGCATTCCCGTTTCGTGCATGTCGGGCGTCCGTTGGTATATTCAGCCATCAACGATGTCTCTTCTGCGAGAATGTCCTATGTTTTCTCCCTCTCAAGGTGGTATTCTCTGTGAAGAATTGGGTGCGTTTGAGCCGAATGTTAAGTCTGTAGCTTAAAATGTGTCTAGGTACGGGCAAGACAGTCATGATCATTGCTCTTGTCCTCGCGACAGCCAACGAAATCCCACAACCGGAAGAGTCTCCGGTCGATGCGCGACCAGTCTTGACTCCGTTAGCTTACAGCCACTTCCCTTCTACAGAGCACGCCCTCGCAAGGAATAGGGCAGGTTTCGGATGGAGAGCCATTCGCCAAGTGCCATCCCTTGTCGAACTTCTTGTGCACTACTTTTCTTTATTAAGACTTACCTCGGGTCGTCCGACATATGCAGATGAATTGGAGGCCTCTCATCTTTGGCCATTTATACAGGCCAACGCACCGTTTTACCATCACTATGACTCTGAGCTCCGTGTAGAAGAACCGCAAAGGTCACGCCGTCGGAACGCACCCAACCAATCCCCTCGCACCATGTACCTCTCTTCAGCTACTCTGGTGATTGTCCCCCTGGCCTTGGTGGGTCAATGGAAGACCGAGATTGACAAACATTGTCACGACCATGTCCGGTACCTCATTGTGCGTCGATCCACAGTTCTTCCTCATGCCAAGAAACTTGCATCAGATTACGAGGTATGTGGATGCACTATGACTGGAAAGCTGAATATTTGGCTAATGGTTCTTCAGCTAATTGTAATGAGTGACACACGTATGTGATATGTGTGGCTGCTGATGCAGAAACTGATAATTCAATAGGTTTTCGCAAAGAGGCTGAGAGCAATAAAACAGAGAAGCTCTATGACCTCATGCCTTGCAAATGTGCATACCTGGAAGGATCCCGAGTTCCAAATTGCCACTGTCCTAGAGACCCGGACGTCACACCTCTTCTGCAGGTACGGTGGAAAAGGCTTGCTATTGATGAAGGCCACACTGCGAGCAACGTTGCGGCCACCATCAATTGTTTCGTTCGCCAATTGAGTATTCAACACAAGTGGATTGTGACGGGGACACCTACATCCAACATACTTGGTCTTCAATTAGGTCGTACGACTGACGAGCACGAATCCGACCATAATGCTGATTCGGTCGAGTTTATCCCCAGTTTTCCTCACGGCTCTCCAATGCCCATGTCTCCTGATCTGGATGATGAGGCCCAGGTACGAATCTGGGGCAGTTATGATAGCGTCAATCTGCGCAAACTAGGGACCATGATTGGAGATTTTCTTGCTGTTCCCAGATTTCACAGCAACTTGGATATCTTTACAGACCATGTTTCAACACAACTCTGCAATCAACACGGGCCGAGGCCTGGCGCTCTCAGTGTTCTGACGCAAGTCATGCAGATGGTGATGGTCCGTCATAGGTATGTCAAAGAATGTAGTCATCTGCTTGTCCTTGACTCCAGTTCGGAAGAATCGAAGATGTAGAAAACGACATTTTGATTCCCCCGATGAAACACGACATTGTATACATGGATTTAGACCATTATGCTGTGAAGTCGTACAATGCGATGCAAGCTGCCCTTGCCATCAACGCTATTGATTCAGAGCGCACTGGCTCGGTAGGTCAACATATATCAAATTCCTGTAGTTTCATACCTCATCTTGACACAGGACTACCTTTTTCACCCAAGTGTACGTGATGAACCGTTTGCACCAAGTGCAGAAGCACCTATACTCATTTCCGTCCGATCTAGAAAGCCAAAGAACTCCAAGCAGCCATCGGCAACTCGTTACAGTAAGCTACTGAAATGGCATGTATCACCTCATTCTGAGATTTTCATCCCGAGGGGGCTCTTCTGGTCATCTTCAGATATCTTGTACAACGTCGACCAGATCTGTGACTATGCGGATGAGTACCTCGCTATCGCAATCAGACGAGGAAAAGAACCAGAGGAGTTGAACCTCCTGCAGCAAGCACTCAAACACGCGTATGAACTAGCTTTATGGTACTGGCGTCCAACTGACTCGGGAATACAGAGCTATCGCTGCCAACGATCAGATATGGAGAGCGATGCAACCTCACCCGGACGTTCCATTCGTATTATCTGGGCTTGACCCCGATATTTTCGAGGCGTGGACACGGACTGGGCTGAGGAACGCAAATCGAACAATTGACGTTATGCACCCAGACCGACTCGTGAATCTGCGTTCACTTGTGCGCAGGACGCCTCTGATCTCAGTGGACGATCTGATTGAAGAAGGCAACATCCTCGATAACCAAGAAAAAACGAACGTGGCTCCGAAAGCCCTCAGCTCACGTAGGGCAGGAAAGGCAACAAACAAAACGAAAGAAATGGCCAGGGAGGTGCAAGGGACGATTGAAGTCCTGAAGAGACACATCGAGAGGATGGAAGTGTCCGACGACGACGAATTTGAGCAGTGTCAGGGCAAGGACAGTGTAAACCAAATTGGGGAAGAGGCTTCGGTTTCTATGACGAGATATTCTCCGTTGTCGGGGGCGAAAGTTGGACCTTCGCTATCGACAAAGTTAAACTATATCCTTTCCGAGGTATGTCTGTATTTATGCATTGATGATTTGTGTATCACATTCTTCTCTCGCAGGTCCGGCGACACTCTGTGGAGGAGAAGTTCTTGATATTCTCTAGCTCTCTTCTTACGCTCTCCCAAGTCGGCGAGGCCTTGTCGTTATTCGACGTCAAGTATCTACGGTTCACCAAGGAAGAGCAGTACCTATTAAGGGAACAATGCATCATGACGTTTGAAACTTCAGACGTGTACAGAGTCCTTCTGATAGATCTGAAGCTTGGCGCGCGCGGCCTGTCAGTTCGTGCAGTGGATGCAAAAAGCCGTGATCTGATATCTTCTGTAGGAATTTGATATCCGCCTCTCGGATTATTTTCTGCGAGCCTGTCTGGCACCCCGATGTCGAATCTCAGGCCATCAAGGTTGAACAACTATACATTTTTTACTTGTGGGCTGATTAGTCTTTTTAGCGTGTCCACCGTATAGGACAAACGAGACCGGTCACTGGTCCGTTTTTTCATTTTCGAAGAGAGTTTGTTACTTAACTTTCATTTAGTGAAAACATTGGTTATTCGCTCGACGGCTGAGGAAGCCATGATCACCCGAAGGCAATACCTAAGAACTGGCGACAAGATCCCAAATATGACCACTGAAAGCGGCATGCGACAATACTTGCAGGTAAATTTGCAGCCCTTTCTCAATTTCGTTGTCATGTAACGTGAGATTAGAACCCTCGCTTCTTGGGCGAGCCCACCTCTAGTGATCTCCCCAGTGTGGTCCTATCGCTCGACGACAATCGGGCTACGTCAGTCGGGATCGGAGATGAAGGGGGTGCAAGCAGAGTTGATGTTGGCGTCTGTGGGTCCGTTGGAGAGCCATCGCGCAAAAAAGTCAGGTTCGAGCGACTATGCTAACTGCTTTCTCAAAACTGTACGGTGAACTTTGCTTGTCATGGCATTCCAAATCAGGAGCAGCCGTTCGAGTCTGCATTTGGTCTCCACGGCGATCCATCTCGCATCTGCGATGCAATTCGCTAGATTTCGTTCTGTCGTTGGGACCATGTGGGCAGTAGATGATGCTGAGACGAAACAGGTCACACCCATGTTTTATGAGTTGATAAAGGATGAGTCGGCTCGTCTGGATTATACCCGTGCAGCGCGCCCGTTGCGGATGAAGATGAGGAAGGTGGATGTTCCAATGGATCAGCATATTCTTTATGTACATCTCGGTGCTTAATTTCATACTTGAGTATCTGCTCTGCCCACATGAGGCTGGATTGTACATTAGCATAGGACTATCGTCATTCTGGACGCACTGACAAACCCGCGGCCATAGGAAACAGAACTTGGAGAGAGGGATGGGGCTGGAGTCGACAGCAGGGTGTATGGACACCGGTTTCTTGGGCAAGCGAGCGGGGTATGGTGCAAGAACACATGCATCGTATTTGGATGCAATCGGTCAAAGAGAAACTGGTCATGTGACTGACGCGCCAGTCGCGACGCGGTTGTTCGAGTTGCCAACCAGTTTATCTCTGTCCAGACCAGCTCGATCGATGCTCGCAATCATTACACACAGCGGCACCAGTCTCATCGACCCGGCCAGTTTGAAGAGTGCGTCGAGTTCGTTCCCTATTTCCAATTCTCTGGAATGCTCTGCGAGTATCTGGTCTCCGGACAACTCCCAACTTTACCTTTCCAAATCATCATCCATTAAGAGATATACCCCAACGGAATGCCTTCTAGAAGATCTCTATTACGGATCTGATACTGTGACATGCATGGAAATGAAAGACAATAGTAACACTCTCTTCTTCGCGGCCGCTAACAAGGTGTGGTTGCTAGACTGCACACGTTCACCTGGGAGGGTCATATCTTCTCTGGAACCCCACAAGCACATCGTGACAAGGATATCAATGTCCAGCGATGGCACTTTGCTGGCCTCCGTGTCGTCTTCTGCGGTCTTCGTACACGACTTGACACTCTCATCTCACACTCAATTGAAGGGTCTCCCAGACAGAAAGCCCATCACCTGTTGTTTATTCCACCAACACTCCAGGACGAAACTTTTGCTGGGTGTCGGGCACGACCTTGTTGTCTATGATTCTATGCGACCTTCTAGCCCGCTCAAGAGCGTTCGCATCCCCGGGAATGGGGATGTTGTTGGGGTGGCGACCAGTCCGTTCAGCAAAACGCTTGTCGCCGTTGTCACATCCAACGGTGACGTAGTACTTGTCGATCTCGACAAAGACAATGGGTAAGTGGCTCCTTGAGACCAAGCCTCATCCTAATAGGATACTCTGTCCAGGATACTGAAAGCTGTAAATGTGAAAGCCCCTCTTACTTGTTGCGCTTTTACTGCGGAAGGGGCTGCCATATACTTGGGCACTGAAAGTGGCAAACTTTTGATCCTGGACTTGAGGTCACTAGAGAAAGAACCGAAGTCGTTTGCCATTGGAGACGGTGGTACATCCATTAAAGCAATCGATGTCCAAGTAAGCGTCCCGTTTCGCACGGCCGACAACCAATTATTTACATTCGTAGGGGAAGTCCAAGTCTTACCTGAATGAAACCGCTAGCAGGAAGGCCAAGTCAAGTTCAGCGGCAGCTGAAAAGTTATCCCCACGACGTTCACGAACAATATCTACCAATTCCATTTCTGTGGGGGTCAAGTCTCCGGCGCGCGCCACGGTCATGTCAAAGATTCGTGGCGGCGGTGGGGTTACACCAAAGAAGAAGCTTTTTTCTCCCGCGCGAGCCCCGTTCTCAGAGACTCAGAATGTAGGGCTCGATGCTCACCTATCCGCTTCACGTTCTCGTATGCAGCCTGCCTTGCCAATCGATCTACATTACCTAATCTGATTCTTAGCAACGCTATCTCGCCACACAAAACCTCTTAGATTTCAGAAAAGCGAGGAACACGAAGCTCCTGTGTCGCTTGAGTCAACGAAACTAGCAAGTGCAAGACAACGTACCTTGTCCCACAAGACGCAAGATGTCGAACATGTAGGACTTGGTTCTGTGCCAGAGTCCATTTCCGGACACATGGCAGTGATGCGAGTCCGATCAGGTTCCATATTGAACCATGGACCCAGAGAGGAAGCCAATCGCACGAATACCACGACACGTCGAGTCGTCTCTGAGTCTGTAGCGAGCGCCTCTGATGGACGAAAGCACAGAAGCACTTCATCTGTTTCTGCTCGAAGCAAAGCAACATCCTCGAGAACTGTTAACGCAGCTGCGCGCCAACAAAAACAAGAACGAGGGTCAACCACACCAGACAATACTGACAATCATCTTGAATTATCCTCCCCCGAGTTGCCATGCGAACCTGTGACGCCCATTTCTCTGGGCAAGAATGCAACGAAAGCTCCGTTAGTGAGCGCAACTAGTTCTGGTGTCGGTATGCTTGGTCCCGAGGTCGTAAAACGGCCCCAAGGCGAGAGTCAGAAGGAGAAGGAGAAAGAGAAGACGGTTGAAGTGAAGAAAACTAGGTTTGCGCAATATGTGGACACCAAAGTGTCGTCCAGGGGAAGCGACGAGTCAGAAGATGATGGTGACGCAGAGGCCCTCGTCGACGAGCGGCAGGATGGGGGACGAGACCAAGATCTTTCCTTGCAAGTGTCGCCACGTCGTCCAACTACTACCCCAACATGGCTTCAGTCGCCGCACAGACCGTCGGCCGCGGGTTTGAACATGAATACGACAGCACAGGATTTCCTGCGGGGTATCGTTCATGATGTCATGTATGACTTTCAGCGCGAGACCAAGGCAGAACTGATGGGTTTGCATTTGGATCTCGTCCGGATGGGTAGAGGATGGAAGCAGGAACTTAGAGAAATAATGGCAGAATGGAGCGGGGAAATTCAAGAGTTGAAGGCGGAAAACAAGAGGCTGAAGGAGGAGAATGAGAGATTGCGAAGAGGATATTGATTGCAAAGTACTACGGTCATGTGATCGCGTCATTCTGTCCAAGTTTAATGCCAATGGCACATCCAAGTTTTAGCCATGAATCAAGGTTGGGACCTCTCATCTGCAGTTTCAGTCAACGCGCTCGTATTCTCCGGTGGTGAAGTATTAAACGAAGAGGAACAAGACACACAGGCAAATGCAAACTTGCCATTACTTGCTGAATCGGTGTCAGGACCATCGGGACGATCAGATGATATCAGTGCATACGTGCGCGCTTTTGAAGGTGCTCATCTTCCTTCCGGTTCCGTGTGCTGGACTCACACCCTTCAGAAATGGTCGGTACCGTGATCAAGGAGGAGACGCATCTCCTCAACGACGAGGAATTCGCGCTGCTGACAGTTTTTGCTCACCTCTCCTGTATGTTCACTCATTCATCATTCCCACAAATCCTTCTCACTTGAGAAAGATAACGCGCGCTTCCTCATGGTGAAGTTGCTGTTAAGAAAGCGGGACACCTGGCATCGTCTCGATAATCTGAGCTACGAAAGGGAGCTTGATTCCCTTTTAGCCATAGTAGACGCGATCGACGAAATATGCAAAGTGGCCCCTGAAGCAATAAAGAAGGAAAAGCCAGAAGAGCAAGAGATTGCAAACCTCTCCATGGACGGGGTTGTCGCGAATCTCCAACAAGGGCAGGAAAAGCCAGCGTTGGCAGAGACAGAGTCCTTATCCAAGGACAGACCTCTCGCACTGGCCAGGTGCGAACGGGAAATGGATTTGAAGAGTATACTCGAGTGCTTGAAATTGGACGAGCTCAAAGCAGTCGCTAAACAGCTGAAGCTCAAGACGAACCAAAAGGTGAATCTTCTTCTGTCAGAAGATGTATAACTACTATATCCCCAGCAGAAAGATGATCTCATCAGCGAGCTCCTTGGTGCATCGTCTTCACAATCGACATTAACGGGCTTTGCTTGCAAGGACGGTGTCACACCATCTAAAGGTCGTGGTTGCCGAACCAAATCGCCATTTAGACTGAGATCTCAGCAAGACAGGCTGAGGGACATCGCTCTTCATTACATAGGTGTGTATATTATTGCTTAGTGGTCGTAACTCATCCTGTCTGCAAGTCAAATGTGTACGAGTTGATGAAGAGTTTTTCGGTGTAATACACCGCGTAAACCTCGTATACTTCCGCATGTGTGTTGCTGTCTCTCAACTTGCATGACATGCTTTCATTTATTCCTTTTAGAACCCGGTATACTCCTAGTATACTTGTTGCAGCACTTTTGACCCGCTTTGGTAAGCGGGCCTATCCAGGGTACGATTATGAACGCACCAAGAATGTTTGGCGTACTCGCCAGGCTCTCCTTGACTATGAAGAAGTACTCTTTCTGGAAGAGCGAGTTGAGATCCTTCTTGCTGGGAACATGGGCGGTAGAGCTGTCGGAGATGAAGATATGATACCCAGTGACAAACGTGATAACCCTCGTGTCCGAGGTGCATATATGGTAAAAAATATTTTTGAGCAAGTGTATCCCCGCTGGCAGGATCTCGTAACGTCCGAAGATGAAGAGGATAGCCCTTTGGCTGGATTACAGCGGTTCCATTATGGTTTGTTCATTGTCCATTGCTTTCTTATCGTAGCTGAGCATTTTTACAGGACACGTTCTCACGCGGATTATTTGTAAATGTAGTGGTGCCTTCGGTACTATCGGGGCACATGAACGAGAGTTGGAAGTGTTAGAAGCCCTCTTAGGCCAGAAGAGATGGCGAAGAGGCCAACGCGGAAGATGGCATGAAAGGCGAGCGCTCATTCTCTCGACTCATTTACCAAAGGACGAGGAAACCGTGGAACGAGCGTTGGATGCTGTTATCGACGCACTCAAAGATCCTGATACGCATATTGGTAAGATTCACAGTGTAATTGCATTCGTAGGTGCTGAGGTACTCAGTTTTCCGGCCGAAGCTCCAAAGGCGTCTCGGGCGACTAGAAAATAAATTAAAAATACCAGTCAAGGAGCGACATACATGCGAAGGTATCCTTGCGGATGCCGTTGAGGTCGTATTTGAGGCTACCCGCCTCAGACATCGAGCAGCTAGCCTGAGGCTTGATCGGACAGGCAGGTGTATGGACCCTAACGTGCCACAACAGGGAAATCAAGATATCACTCGCTATTATTCGCCTGCGGCTACCAGACCTAAGCCCGACTTGAGTGCGACACTCACTGCTCGTGCCAAAACATCGGTGAGACAATCGTAATAGTTGCATTGCAGAAATCCTCACTCTGATCCAGTCAGACATGCTGAAAGGAAAAAGTCTCTGGTTAGGTCGGGACGGCGACGAGTTAACTGTGGAAAATCTCGCGCTCCAATGCTATGAAGGTCAGGGGTTTAAGGGGTTCGTATCTCCCTTCTGAACTTCTTGCGCTGCCTAATCACTAATCACTTAGTGTTCACTGTGAAACCCGGGTCATTTCCATGTTGTTTGGCCTTCTTTTCTGGGATATCATTTTTAAATCAATTCCTGGCGCGTTTGAGACGCCTTACCAGACTGCCCCCCTCGACATCGCGGACGACTCTTTCTACCATGCACGGAAAGACCTCATGGAAGAGCGGCTCGTTGCCATCGAAGCCGGGCAAGGTGTCGACCTCATTCGGGGTGCCGACGCAAGTCACAGAGCCAGTGCAACCTGGTGTGTTGGTGTTCAGTGGGACTTGTTTAGTAGTCATGATCTGGTCGACATTGTAACGGTGATTTCACTTTAAACTGAGCGTGTCTATATCAACTCATTAATATTAATTGACATCCAGTGTATCGGCGGAAAAGCACTTTCCGTCATCTGTCGCGTGCTTTGTGAAGATTACACTTTTGGAACATCCGGTGGGCCAGACTTATTCCTATGGAATGCTGAAAAAGGCACTTGCAAGTTTGTGGAGGTCAAGGGGCCTGGAGATACTCTTCAGGAGAACCAACGAGTATGCATAGAATATGAACCGTCCCCAAAATGTACTAATACTTCGTCAAGGTGTGGATCGATATCCTGCTGAAAGCTCCGGTAGCCGTGGAAATATGCCGCATCGTGGAGAGCGGGGACGAAACCGCCAAGAAGCCAAAGGCGCGAACACCTAAAAGCACGCGCAAGAAAGCTAAGAAGGCGCTTCGAAAAGAGGAAGAGATGTCTGTTGACCCAGAAGACGCAGATGCCCTCCCGATGATGGTCGACGATTCACACATGGCAGTGGCGGAGCAGCCGATTTCTACTGGCGCGCATTCTTTACTGAGCCCCGCAGACCCGCGCGTTTCCACTTCCTCTGCGATAGTGAATGCTTCATCTACGCGTGCTGAAGAGACATTCAGTCCGTTGAAGCGTAAGGCCCCCGAAGTCATGTCACCCTCCCCTTCCAGACGGACGAGATCATCATAGAGCCCTGTACGCGTTTACACATCTTCTGAGATACTCTCCATGCTCTGCCCATATCCCTTCATGCGGGGGACAGATTGAAGGGGGTTCCGTTACTATTTCGCTTGATCTTGCTCTCTTGGTTTTTCTTGATGCGGGAATACGACAAATGAACTGCAGTGTGTTCCCTTCACCTTATATAACGATTTGGTATTTACTTTTGAAGCCATAGTCTTCTGTTTGAATTCTTGATTTCAGGGCGACTGTTGTTTCATTATCGGTCTTTTTTTTTGTAGCAGCAGCAAACGTATTTGAATACTGTACAGTTCTTGGGCGCAATGGAGAAGAGGGACTTTGACAGGTCTGGTGACATGTACCCGTCGCTAAACGCTGAAAGAGTAGGTTGCATTCCAGCATTCGAGTTTGGCTACACAAGGGAGACAGGAAATCTACTCCATTTTATGCCCTACACCCATCGAGTGAATCAAAATGCTCAATATATGCGCTTGAAAGGAGGAACGGATTTGCACTCGTTCTCATCGAGGGTCCGGTCAATGACATTACGATACTTGATGGTAACATCCGGCGAATTGGGGTCATTCCAAGTGAGGGTGTGCTTCATCCAGTTTTTGTCGTCACGCTACAAGACGTACAAGACAGGAATTTGGATGTGAAATGTAAGCAAGAAGTTTAGAACTGACCTCTGGGAAGTCTTCGCGAGCGTGCGCACCACGGGACTCCTTGCGGTTGGCAGCAGCTGTAATAGTCTGGACAGCACATTGGAGAAGATTGCGAAGTTCAAAGGTCTCCACGAGGTCACTATATGCGCTGTCAGTCCTGCAATATTCACCGGTGCAACAAGTCTCATACGAGTTCCAGATCATGCTCCTATCCTTGAGACCGACATCCTTGAAGGAGTTGAAAATACCATGCAGCTTCTCAACGCCCTCGTCTAGACTCTGTTGGGTGCTGTCATGCGGATGCACACAGGTCAATTCCATCTAGCAGCATCAACCTGAGATCGCTACTGACCGGAAGACGGCAGCATCAGCCTGCATTGCCTTTTGCATATCCAATCTGATAGAGGCAGTGGACTTGGGGCCATCTGCGTTGCGAATCTGGTCCAGGAACTCAACGCTGCTGAAACCAGCCTCATCCGGGATCTTCTTGTGTGGCTTTCCGGGAGTGAGGTTCTCCTTGATGTGGTTGGCGCATGCACGACCGAATACGACGATATCCAAGAGGGAGTTTGCACCAAGACGGTTGGCACCGTGGACAGAGACACAAGCAGCCTCACCAGCAGCATACAGACCAGGAACAACTTTATCCTTGCCGTTCTACGGGAGAAGGAGAGCGTTAGTCAATGAATCGTTGCCACGCATTCAATTGGCGTACCTCGTCGATAGTGAGGACCTCACCAGTGTATCTCGTAGGAATTCCACCCACTAAACCGCTGTTAACCAACGTGAATCGTCACAAGTTGCCAAGACTCACTGTTGTAGTGTACGGTGGGCAACACTGGAATAGGTTCTTTGGTGACATCAACACCAGAGAAAATAGCGGCAGTCTCTGAAATGCCAGGTAGACGCTCATGCAGGACCTCGGGAGGCAGATGGCTGAGTTGCAAGTAGAGGTGATCCTTGTCGGGTCCAACACCACGTCCTTCACGGACCTCAATTGTCATTGACCGTGAGACGACGTCCCGAGAGGCGAGATCCTTGGCAGTAGGGGCGTAACGTTCCATGAAACGCTCACCCTCAGAGTTTAACAAGTATCCACCCTCTCCACGAGAGCCTATTAATAAAAGGAGTAAGATCACATAAACAGCTGAGAAAGATACCACTCACCTTCAGTGATGAGGCACCCAGCACCGTAAATACCAGTGGGGTGGAACTGGACGAACTCCGAGTCTTGCAAAGGAAGACCCGCACGAGAAACCATGGCATTGCCATCTCCGGAACACGTGTGTGCACTCGTGCAGC
The DNA here is from genome assembly GCA_038091195.1 of Phylloporus rhodoxanthus. NCBI lineage: Eukaryota > Fungi > Basidiomycota > Agaricomycetes > Boletales > Boletaceae > Phylloporus > Phylloporus rhodoxanthus. The sequence continues at coordinate 3,432 of JBBPNZ010000058.1, read as the reverse complement.
TAAAGTAGGTTCGACCATAACCGCCGGTCGCCAACACAGTCTTGTGAGCTCTGAAACGGTGAAGTGTACCGTCTTCCATGTTAAGTGCAATCACACCAACACATTCACCATCCTGCATGATCAAATCGAGTGCAAAGTATTCGATGAAGAAGTTGGTGTTGTGGCGGAGAGACTGGCCATAGAGGGTATGGAGTAGGGCGTGACCCGTACGATCGGCGGCAGCTGCACAGCGATATGCCTGACCACCTTTGCCATACTGTAAAGACTGGCCACCAAAAGCACGCTGGTAAATTTTTCCGTCCTTTGTCCGGGAGAATGGTACACCATAGTGCTCAAGCTATGGTGAGGAGTCGGTGGATGCCACCCTCGTGACGTCTCGACGTACCTCGATGACAGATTTTGGTGCTTCCCGACACATGTAGTGGATGGCGTCTTGGTCACCGAGCCAGTCTGAGCCTTTGACCTGAAGCACGAGCATAAGCCGAGGAGGGAGAGGATCAGACAACACCCTACCGTATCGTACATGTGCCATCTCCAGTCGTCTTCGGTCATATTCTACAGACAGAATCAGATGTACAACAAGCGGAAGGAATGCTGACTACAGACGCCAAGTGCAGCATTGATACCACCCTGCGGGATTGGGGTCAGAGACCACAAATGCCATACGACGCGCTCGCTTACCTGTGCGGCCACGGTATGACTCCGTGTTGGGAATAACTTGGTGATACAGGCGGTGTTGAGACCCGCTTCTGCGAGACCAAAGGCGGCCCGGAGACCAGCACCACCCGCACCACTTGCGAGCACCAAGGTTAACCAGGCTAGACGCGTCCAAGCATGATACTTACACGACTATCGCATCGTATTCATGCTCGATGAGGGGATACTTTCCCGAAGACCAGGACTAGCATCGAATAGAGGTGAGGCAAGGTTTAGAAGGTGGAGGAGAAGCGGTACCTTGACCTCTTGTGCCTTCACTGGGTTAGTTGCTACGACTTTTCGTGCAGGAAGTGTAGTAGAAAACGAGCGCCGAGGATGGAGGAGAACCCTGGAGGGGAGAGCATCGGCCAGGGACTTTCTGAACATTGTGAGAGGGAGGACAAGACAGAACTTCCGGTGCGTCACGACGGAGCACATGATTTCCCATGACTACGACAAGTCTACCTAAGCACACCAAGTGGGTCGTGCTGCACTCGAGATGAATCAACTACCGTGCCCGACACCCTCTGAAAAGGATTACTGGCAGATACCCGTACGGGTGCCCGCTGCGGCAATGTTGCACGCGAAGCAACAGGCACATCCGTCGACGCTGAACGGTTGTGAGCCGCACTCGACGAAATGAACCCACGCAGTGTCTCATTGACGCTCGAAGGAATCGTCTTTGGCGCAAATTGCTGGCCGACTCGAGATGACCCAGACCTTGACGTGCCGCGCGCTTCCCAGCGCCTCTTAAACTCCTCTTCTCCCCAGAGCCGCCGTTCATCTATCTGATGAATCCGTCCACTCAGGATATCCCGCACATAGGACAAAGACTCCAACGATTGTTTCCTTTGCAAAGTTTCTTCCCCAACTTCTTCATCCACCTCCCGATGTAGCGTCTCCAGAACCCGCGAGACCGCCTCGCCGAGACGTTTATTTTGTTGTCGAAGTTCCGCTAATTCACGAGCAGATTCAAATCCTCTACGGCGATCCCAATCGTCTCTCTCCATGGATTCGTCAAGAAGCGGGTAGGAAGAAATTGAGGTCGACCCAAAGGACGGAGGACGAACAAGAGTAGAAGCCAGATCAGGAAGATTCTTCTGCATAAGATTTTAGCTATGTCACTCATTCAATACCATGTCATCCCACCTTGAACTCGGACACGGCATTCATGACAGTCTTGTTAATGCCTAGGCTTTCACTACGATCCAAGAATCCACGGGCGATAAGTTCTGGAAAGCCAAACTGAGACGAAGGTTGTGGACGATGACCTTCTATCGGAGGGGTGCCCGGTATAAACTCCGCAGCAGACATTCTCTCAATGGGTCGACCTTTCCGTCTAATGATCGGAGGAGGTTCAGAGACTTCAAGAGGAATATTCAAAAGATTACGGTTTTCGATGGCTAATGATGCACCTGCAGAGGGGGTGTGGAGTATCTCCAGTGCTGTCGCTTGACGGATAAGAAGTAGGATGTGATGAGGAGCTCCTTCATGCGCGGGACATGGTGGATATCGCAGAAGCTGCATCAGTTGACCGCTATAATCTAGTGATATGACTGGGCAATCCCGTCAGTAATCAGTTACAAACCCACATCTATACTCACGTTTTGTTCGTATGCGTATCAGCATCGCCACACATGTCCATTGTACGATGTCAGAAATGGGAGACGAGCTGGCAAACAATCCATCCCATAACATCATAGCTTCGTGCATCGGAAATTCTCGAGTGAACAGTAAGCGAAGCCATCGCCTTCCTCATACCATACGTCAACAAAAAGCATGGAAATGGACGACTGACATACAAACCGTACATCTGGGGCTCGACACCCGCAGACTGCATCGCACCATATAGCACGGGATCAACGGACTTGAGAAACACGCCCTGTATATTGGTGGACGTTTGGATAATCGGAGAGATATATGGCTTCAAATCAATTGGTCCTTGAGAGAACGGTGGCGGAGAGGCCGGCTCCCGCCACTCGTACCAGTGCGAGATACTGCACATCAACGAGGAAAATAGTGCCCAAGAATCAGCGGCGACCCATGATCGAGTACATAGTTCGGAGAAGAAAGGGTCCAGTCCTGATGATTCTGATTCCGCTATTGAGTCGAAATCTATGGCCAAAGATGTCAGCTTTTGAATGGGAAGTGATGAGCAGACTGGAAAGGGAGCGGAGGGACTAACTGGGACGGCGAGCAACTGATAACTTACCGATAGCGTAGTACAAGGGGGCGAGTACCTCATGCATCCCCTGTCGATATCCAATGTCCGGGTGCATCACAGAGTAAAGAAACAACACGTTTGTCAGTTGATGTTGGATGTCATCGCTTCGAAAATATCCCAAATCTGGGAAACTAGGCGCATGTAGAAGTGATCGTCGTCCATTCAGATTTCAGACCCACTCACGTTCTCTCCACATCTTGCTGGATCGTTTTTCGAAGATCTACAGCGGCGAACCACGCGTTCCACGGATTCTGTTCAACGACCATGAATGATACTCGACAAGTGAAAAAGGCAATATCGCACGTGCCTCGTCGTGCAAACTCAACGGATTGTTGGTCTCCAAGTCTACCGCTGTCTGTGTCTTGCGCCGTGGTATTGTAAGACCGGGCACAACAAAACTCTCATCGTAACTCCCATCGGGGGCTCTCATCTTTTCCAGTAGTAGCTCCGAGAACTGCTTGCGCGACCTGCGAAGCGATTCGATGGGTATGCTTGGCAGGTGCCAAGCATAC
>JBBPNZ010000057.1:32337-45309 GCA_038091195.1 Phylloporus rhodoxanthus | reverse complement strand
ATACGCCTCGCGTTCTCCCTCCTCGGCATCACACGGCATCCCAAAAGGGAGACGGAGGACGAGCACTATCTCTCTATGGATTCGAGCAAAGAACCAAGGTCTCGGTTCTCGCACTCTTCACCGCCATCCCCAGTAGTAAGTTGGCCCTGTGGTAACGGAACTGGTGGTGTTGACAGCTACAGGCAATGCACGCACCCGTCCTACTGGCCCCACCTCAGTCTCCTACTCTATCCGGACGCAAGTCGATGCTCGCAAAATTAAAAGCCATTGTATCTTAGTTATCTTGTTTTTTTTTTAGACAAGTGTATTCGTTATGTAGCAACCGACAGATTAGTTATCTTGTTACTGCAGAACGATATTTATGAGTAATTGCGTTCATGTAGTACCTCCGCTAGCAGTGCCTCAGTCTAATCATATGGCTCATTTGCGGACGGATCATTTGTAACTTTATATCTTGGGATGTATTATCTTGTGGCCGGGTATCTGCATATCTCTTCCAGACCACCACAACCGCCTGTACACCATGGACGAGATCGTCCCTAATTTATGGATTGGTGACCTGCCGAGCGCACTTGATGTTGAGACCCTCAAAGCCAAGAAGATCTTTAGCGTGGTGACGGCGATGCGAGGCAGGGTTACCATCCACGCGGTGTGCACATCATGTTTCAATACTAATAGGCCCGGAGATATCGCTTACATCGTCTTCAGACGTTCAACAAGTACCAAATCAACATGGACGATAGTGCGGACGAAGATGTCCTCGTGCACTTTCTGCCCTCAATATCCTTTATCCAGAAGGAACTCGACAAGGGTCGCGGCGTGCTTGTTCACTGTCAGGCTGGCCTAAGTGAGTCGCCCACATTAGCGTGTTCAGCATACCACATGTCGCACCAATCGCAGGCAGAAGTGCAACCATCGTCGCAGCCTACCTGATGTACACACAGAAATTAGATGCATCTGCTGCCCTCGACCTGATCAGAGCCGTGCGCCCCCATACTGAGTGCGTTCATACCGTTTTTATCTGTGTATACGAGACCCATATAAGCAGTCCCAATGAAGGCTTCCTCCAGCAGCTCGAGATATTCCACCAGGCGTCGTACAAGATTTCTCGCAGGTCCAAACCCGTTCGGATGTTTTACATGGAAAGAGCAGTGGAAGAAGTGATGAGTGAGTCATTCATTACCCTTGTCCATGTGTGATCGTCCCCCACTAATCTGGTCATCTCAGATGGTGACGGTTCCGCACCCCCAGACGACATGTTTGCAAGATATCCGCAAACGCCCACCGAATCAGGACCAAACACGCCCATTATCGCCCCGAGCAGACGCATACGGTGCAAAATGTGCAGGTAACCCCTACTGACCTCGATGCACAAGGCCCCATGCTAAGACGGTCCGCGCTTCCTCTAGACAGGAACTCGCTACACGCGAACACATGCTTGATCACGGTCAGCTCGGCCCACCGACGCCAGCCCTTCCATCCTTGTCGCCCACCGCATCACGACGTCCATCCAACGACCTCCCCGTCTCACCTCCCAGGCGCCTGTCCTCCAGTTTGAACGTGACCATCTCGCGCCGGCCGTCAACAAGCCAGCCCCGCTCGCGGCTCAATTCCACATCAAACGGCTTCGTCGAAGGACGCCCCGCCATCCTCGCCGCACTAGGCGGCCGCGGACTCCTCGACTCCCTCTCCATGTCCGCCCTCGAAACCGAGTCCGACGTCGAAGATTCCGACGCCGACAAGCCCACGCTCAACTCGCCCTCGCGCCGCCCGTCAGGGAGCGACATACGCCTCTTCCGGCCCTCGCCGCTCTCGATGGAGGGCATCGGCCGCGACCTATCGCACGCGCTCGAGGAGGGCGTGGCGGGCGCCGCCGAGTCCGTGCCCGACGAACCCGCGCGCCCGTCCCCGTCGGGGGACACCGCCAAGCGCACGTCGACCCCGCCCCCCGCCACCTCCGCGGGGACGGACCTCGCGGCGCAGCTCTCGTCCAACCCGAAACTCGCCGCGCTGCGCGCCGCGGCGAGTCTGAGCATGACGAGCCTGAACGGGCACAGGGCCGCGCTGAGCCCGCCGATATTGGCCAACCCGAAATGCTCGGGCTACTTTGTGGAACCGGTAATGCCGTCTCTCTCTTTTTTTTGTGACGCTACTGAACGGCGGAGGTAGATGAAGTGGATGGAACCAACGCTGGCGAGCGGGGACCTTGCAGGCAAGATCGTCTGCCCCAACAAAAAGTGCGGTGCGAAGATCGGCAACTATGATTGGGCGGGCGTGTGTTGTGGGTGCAAGGAGTGGGTGACGCCTGTGCGTGTTTCGATTTTCCTCTTTCGCGTCGTGGTTGACCGAGTTTGACAGGGCTTTTGCATTCATCGCTCAAAGGTCGACGAAATCGTCGTGTGATGACAATGAATTATTATGCTATATTTTCAGGATTCTCGGCTCTTGTTTTTCTCGGTCGACACTCGGTCGACACTCGTTCCAAGGGCGCCGAAATCGTTTTGTATGACAATGAATTATATGGATTCTTGGTTGCATCTTTCCTTGGTCAATACTATGAGATGGAGGAATGAATGGTATTCATATAAGTCTAAATTTACAAATGAACGAAGTGTTGTACGATCAGGTAAAAAGGAGCGACTTGTGGGTAACCGAGACTTGCGATGAGAATGAAAGCGCAGTCTGCATACTACACGTGCGAACAGAATTGAATGAAAGAAAAGTGGTATACTGTTCCAAATCGATAGCAAAAATTATCAAGGGAGTGTAGGATGAATCATTCGAGAGCTGTAGGATACGGAAGAGAAAAAAAGACCCAGAGGTAAAACGAGCACAGAGAGTGTGATGTGTGATATGGTAAGAATATGTGCACGAGTGAGATATGTACAAGGTCGGGTCCGTTATCCAGGAGTGTTGACCGTGCTGACTGTGTTCACGGTCCTTGCTGATCGTCGCGAGCCAAAGCGCAGTTTGCCATCGTCTCCCCGGCCCCATGAGAATAGTCCACCAGTGTCGTGAGAGTGTGCACTCCCAGGACGCGAACGCAAGGACCAGGCGGGGGAGGCGGGCCGTGCAGGTGCATTCACCTCAAGATGCTCATGATGGGGATGCGGGTGATGGTGTCCAACCGTATGCCGTCCATCACAGCACGCACGCACGTTTTCAAGCCCCTCAAAGCCATCATCCGAATGCGATTCGCCATGCAGCTCAAACTCGAGCTCTTCGTCCTGCCCGTTTCCTGACATCACTTGTTCAAACGACCGGGTGGGACTATATGAACTCTCTGGTGCAGCCCATCGAAGATATTCTGCCGCCGGCGTTCCAGTGCGCTTCCCTAAGGAGCCCCTGACGGAGAGCTGGGAACGACTGCGCGTACCACGAGGCGTCGTGTTAACCGCACCGCCATTGTGACTGCTCCGGCCACTTCGCTGGCTTTGGGGACTCGAATCCACTAAATGGCGGTGGTCGTCGTCGATGAACTCAATGCTCTGTGTCATGGGACTGACCGCACCGTTCTCCTTGGGGTTTGGGGACGCGGCCGAGGTGGGGGTGGGACGAGCCAAAAGATACTTGAGAGCCTGCAAATGTACCCGTCAGGAAAAGAGTCACCACATGTAGCCAAGAAAAGATAGCCCACGTTTAGCCAAATATCGTGGCGCTCCTTCGTGGGTGCAGTGATCTTCATCTCCCTCTGAGCCGTCGAGATGACCACGCTGTACTGATACAGCCCAGGTGGCATTGGGTTGGGATCCAGGACAGAACGTACGCCTTCGATATAAGCTGCAGATAGAGCGCATCAATCAGCAAGCCAGCGAAGCTATCGCCGCCGCCCATGAGAACGAACTTACCACTCTTGGCGCTCGACTCTGACACGTTGGACGAACCGGGATCAGCGGAGCTCCAGTACAACGTCTTGGTATACGGATGCACCCAAAAGAATCGCTTGTGTCGCTTATCCCCGTATCCTTTCCCAATCGCGCGCCTCGTATACTTGTACAAGAACTCTCCGATCATCGTTTGAGTAATCGCATGGATGATTGAAGGATCTGTCATGTTGACACCCTGGTCTGTGCCCAGAGGAGATGTAACAGATGCACCTTGGGTATGCACACGGTTCAAGAATGGGTTGTGATCCGACGACATCGACGACCGCGGAGAGAGCGCGCTGCGGTCCGAGGTGAGAGAAGTGCTAGACAGCTCCCTGCGCTCCTTCTCCCGAACACTCCATGATGGTAAGCCAGAGGGAGGATGTGAGTTCTGTGCATGGGCAGCAGCGTTTGCGGCAGATCTGAAGCTGCTTGTAGAGGGTGGCTGGCGGATGATAGACGAAGGAGGCATACTTGATCCATGCTGTCTTCCGTATGACCCTTTGTTGTTCACAGAAAGCATTGCGCCAAATGTCGGCGTGGTCGCCCGTTGAATGAGCTCTGGTGGAGGGGATGACGAAGGCCTGGGTGGAGCAACATCGCCCGAAGTAGACGAGATCGTTGGGAATCGTCTCTCGGGGATAAACGCCGGTGGTGGCATACTGTTGGGTGGGGGTGGTTGACGGGGAGGAGGGGGCAAGGCCATCGTCGGTGGACGCGTCTTGTCTACCACTGAAGGGACATTCGACGGCGTACGAGATCGTTTGGCAGGGTCTTCGGCGACAACAGAATTGGCAGATTCACTGGACTTTCGTCGTTCGGATTGAGATACACGGGAGTGGATCATGTTGAACGTTGCAATCACAGAGTCTCGAATGTTAGTGACGGGGGGGGATGGGACTGAGCCCGGTAGTGAGGCCTGCGGTGATGCTGCTACGAACTGGAATTGTTGTCCACCAGCTCCGACCCTGTAGAGCAAGGGTGTGGCGGGAGCGGGGCCATGAGCAAGCGGCGTGATCGAAGAGCTCGAGACATCCTGCTTCCCAGGGGAAGGTGTCGAGGAAGGAGCCGGGGCTGAGGTAGGAGGGGTGACGGGCCTCCGTGAATCCGTCTGTATCGACATCTCTCGAACCTCTGGCTTTGGTTGTTCGACATACTTGGTGACCTCAACCTCTACAGGTTTGTCGACATACTTGATGACTTCAACCTCGACAGGCTTTTCGACGTACTTGATGACCTCAACCAGCCTGTCAACCTCCTTGACCACTTCGATCGGCTTCTCAATTTCCTTGAGTACTTCGACTGGTTTCTCCACTTCTTTGAGGACTTCAACAGGTTTCTCCACCTCTTTGATCACCTCCACCACTTTGACCACTTCAACTTCCTTGATCACTTCTTTGACGACCTCGACCTCCTTGATCACCTCGACCTCCTTGATGACTTCGACAACCTTGATCTCTTCGAACGCGGCACCGACACCCTTTTCATCGTACTCGACGGGTGTCCTGGGCGATTCAGGCTCATGCAACTCTCTTTCCTCCGTAAAAGACACCACAGAAGACCGACTCGATATCCTCGACGCCTTGATACTCTCCTCGTCGCTCTCGGAATAGTCATTATCCGAGATCGTCAACATCGAGTGGAAGTCTTCGCGCGATTCGGAAGGGGTGGTCATCCCGATACTCATTCGGGCGTCATGATAATCTTCTATGTCTGTCTCCGTCTCGGCACCTGTCTCGGTAACATCATCATCAAAGTCGGATTCGGACTCATAAGCCAACTCGGAGGGAGAAGAAAGAGCGCCAGGCATGCGACCGTCCCGCACGGTGACATCCCCACTGCCATCGTCGGAGAACTGGAAGAAATCATTTTGCATAAGGGTTGTACGGCGCGGTACAGGAGAGAAAACAGGGTGGAGAGAACGTTCTGGGAAAGGAGAAGTCTGGATTCCTACTTGAGTGTTGAATTCAAAGGGCATATGCTGGACCGCTGTGTCGGCATGTCGGATGACATCGTTTGTCTGGGAAAGCGTATCTGAGGTGACAGGGGCAATGATGGCAGAGGAAAGCGTGGTGGCCTCAGCCTGTATACCGATCTCGGTTGTCACAGGTGGGAGAGTGGGAACTAACAATGTCACTTCATCACTGTCAGTCTGGCATTCAACCTCCTTGGTCTCGCGTTCCGTATCGAGAATGTCGTCTTCGACTACCTCAGCCATCCCGACGCCCAGCTCTGCGGAAAGCGCTGCAGACAGTGCCTCGGGTTGTCCAACGAGAGAAGGAGGTCTTGCCTCCTGGAATGCGGCGCCACCGCGTGCACGGCGTGGAGCACCGCCGCGCCCGCTGCGTGAGAGAACGGATTGACGTAGGGGGCTAGCGCTCGATCGGAAGGAACTGTAAGATGCTGATTTACGAAGTACATTGGCAAAGACGGGGTCCATTCCATCGACACTGGTGCGATTGGAAACTTGGGCCAACGGTGAGACCTCCAAACCACGCTGATGCACGTCTTCCTCATTGTGATCATCATCGGACGCGTCAAGGTTAAACTCATCAGCGTCGCCTTCCAAGTCGTGCAGAGCTTCTGGGAATGATGGGATATGGTGAGGGGGCGTTGACTTGATACTGAGCGCATTGACACCATTCGGAGAAACACTGCGACTGGCATTTTCGAGTCGTTCTGAGAGTGACATGCCACCACGACCTCTCCGACCACGTCCACCATGGCGGAAAGGAATAGGTTTGTGTCTTGGCCTGGTGATTGGAGCAGGCGCCGGCGCATCAACATCTTCGAATAACTCGTTCTCTGGTGGCTCATTCTCGTCTTGAATGAACCCGGGGGAGGCTTCTAGTCTGCGCTTGTAATCCATGCGCATCTCCTTCTCGCGATGAAGGGAACCCTTGAGAGTCTTGATTTGTCTCTCGGCGTGGAAGAGTCTTTGCTGGAGTGCTTCAATTTCCTTGTTGGGATGATTGGATGCGTGGAAGGGACGTGAAGGCGATGGGTCAGGAGAAACGTCAGCCAGTTCTTCGAAAGATTCTGACTGGAAGACTGCGGAGGTATCTTGCCGTCTCCTGTTGGTGGAGGCACCTCCTGCAGAGAACACATCGTCCTCGTCAACCATGGCAGGTGTCAAGAAGTCTTTGACGTCCCCTGTACCCGGGGTGAGGGGAGAGCCAAATTTGGGGCCCAGTCTCTTATTGGCTTTCGCTATCTCCGCTTTCAAAGCATCAAGGGTAGACTGCAAGTCGGATTTGTCGCGCTGTAGACCAGCGGCATGCTTGCGTGCCTGTGCGAATTCGGTGTCATGCTTAGCTTTGAATTCGTTGGATGCCGTTTTGACGCGTTCCAATTCATTCTTGTGTTGGTCAGCGGATTCACGTGCCGTGTTGAGCGATTTTGTTAGTCGTTTATGCTCTGATTCCAGTCTCTGCGCAGTGCTCTGAGAGTCGGAGAGCTGTGTGCGGAGCTCTTGCAGGGTGACTTCCAGGTTCCAGTTCTCCTCCTTGTATTTGTCTGATTGGGTATTAATTAGACGCCGAGAGGGAACAGTAAAATACATGCCTGAACTCTGCTCCTGGGAACGGAGGGCCGTGCGGAGGGACTCGATACTCTTTTCGAAGTCGTCCTTTTCCTCCTTCATGTCTTGTATGGCCTTGTCTCGCTCGCCGAGCAGACTCTGAAGACGTCGGACCTCGGTCAGCAAGCCGCTGCCAATTTCAAATGCAAATTCTAGACAACGGATATGAAGGTGAGGTGTGATCTGATGAGGGATGACGCACCGACATCATCTGCTCTGTGAGCTGCATTTTTGGCTCTGCGAGACTGGGCGGCGGAGGAAGAGGACGCTTTGGAGCGTTCAGGTTCATCGCGAGAAAGGTCCTTGACTGGGATTGCCGGGGAAAGAGTGTCTTCTACAGAACGCTAGAAGATAGAGTAAACAATGGAACATGAGACAAAGCAAGGGAATGAAACGTGGATGGACGGGTCATATCTGCATGGTCCATGCGCGAGGAAGCCACGAGGCGCGGAAAGAAGTAGCATCATGGACGAGAGATGACTGTGATGATATTACCGGGATGAAAGATGAGATGAATACCTTTGGACCGAATGCGCTCGAGAGCTGAGCGTTTTCGAGGTCCCAAGCCTTGACAGTGTCTGCGAGTTCACGGTAGCGTTCTCTGGCGTCTGCATCGAGATCTTCGTCGTCGCCACGCTCTGCATCAAAGTCCTGGAGATGACGAATCTTCTCCTCGAGCTCGATCTGCTGCGCGAGGACACGCTGGCCGAGTGCACCGGCTTGTTGGAGTTGCTTTTCCTTGCTGTCGAGGAGGACTTGGAGGTGGAACTTGCGCTCTGAGGGGGACGCGAATGGAATAAGGGAAAATTCGGGCAGCGCCGGGAGAGGCGCGAGACCATCTGAAGCGCTCGCCATCGTGCACGACGGCCGCTCTCGTTGGAATTTTGTAAACACCCGAGTTGAGGCGTGGCCGACTCAAAAAAACCATCTTGCCTTTTCAAGAAACTAGTTCACATCACTCATTCTTAGTCACGTGATTCCACTTCTTTGTACGATGCTTCGACTCGGCGTAGACGTCGGCGGGACCAACACCGACGCCGTTCTGCTCGATATCGCGCACGGATGCGTAATCGCATCTGCTAAACGACCGACGACGCCAGACGTCACTCGGGGAATCCAGAATGCCATCCAAAGTGTACTCGATCAAGTCCCACATGCCACTGAGCTACAGGCAATCGCCATCGGAACCACTGTAGGTGACCTGCGGCCAATTTCACGCAACTCAGCCCTGTCTAGCACTTTGTGAATGCACTTGTCGAGCGTGATCGCACTCGGCTCGATCGCGTCGCCGTGATCCGTCTCTGCGGCCCCTTCACCCGTGGAACGCCCCCATTCGTCGGTTTTCCACCAGACCTGAAGAGCAGTACGTCTATCATATCTGTCTCGTCACAATACACACCCCTCGCCAGTCTTAAAAGGCCCCTGCTTTCTCGTTTCTGGCGGATTACAGATTGATGGCAGCGAAATTGCCACAGTCAACGCCACCGAGATTGAGTCTGCATGCAACGAGATCGAGAAAGAGGCACGTCTCTTTTGTGTCTCCCCATTAGACGTAAACATGACTCCAAAAAGCACATCCATGCACTTGCGATCATCTCGGTGTTCGCCCCCATCGATTTCGAGCTCAATCACGAAGAACGCGTCGCTTCCATCGTACGAGCTAGACTACCACACATCAACATCGTGTGCTCCAGGGATGTAGCTCACATTGGCCTCCTCGAACGAGAGAACGCTGCCATTCTCAACGCTTCTCTTCTCACTTACGCAAGGAAGACCGTCTCTGGCTTCCAGAAAGCAGCACGTGCATTACATCTAAGATGTCCTGTCTTCATTACCAGTAACGATGGCACCTTACTCAGCTGCGCGCAGGCTGCTAAATTACCCATTCGTACCTTGTACGTCCCCATTATTACACATGTTCCTGGCGTCTCTGATCGGAAATTTCGATCACAATGATTGAATAGCTCTTCTGGCCCCACAAATTCAATGAGGGGCGCCGCATTTCTGGCATCCCTTCAGTCCAACATCTCCAAAGAATCCGCCTTGGTGGTTGATATAGGAGGTACCACTGTTCGTCCCTGTTCCCTTACCCTTCCTCGGCCTCTATAACGGATGCAATCCACAGACGGATATCGGCATGCTTCTGTACGTGTGTATCCAATCCGACTCAACCGTCCTAGTCCTGACTTGCCTGATTTCAAGACCCAGCGGCTTCCCCCGACAGGCTGCAGCCCTTCATGAACTCTGCGGGGTCCTCCTCAATTTTTCCATGCCTCATGTCACCAGGTAATCTGACGTTCTCTCCCAAAAAAGCTTGCTCATCCCATCTAGCATCGGTCTCGGAGGTGGCTCCCTTGTCCGCCAGGATCCGCATTCCAAACGGGTAACCGTCGGTCCTGACTCGGTTGGACACAGAATTACATCCGAAGCCCATGTTTTCAACGGCGCAACCCTTACTGCTACAGACATTGCCGTCGCAGCTGGACGCGTCTCCATTGGGGACGTTTCCCGTGTCGCGGCGCTTGACCAATCCGTCATCGATGGTGCACAGAAGGCAATCAAGAGCATGTTGCAGGAAACGCTTGACGCGATGAAGACGTCAGCGATGGGCATCCCCGTATACCTCGTCGGCGGAGGATCCATTTTAGCACCAGACGAGCTTGTTGGGGTTAGTCGGGTGCACAGGTTTCCGCATTTCGACGTCGCGAATGCGGTTGGCGCCGCTATCGCTCAGGTGTGGCATCCCTGAAGGCCTGACACATGCACGCAGTGGCTCATCGATGGACAGATATCTGGAACGATCGACTCGTTTGAAGACGTGTCGTCCACACCTGTGGCCCAAGTGAGGAGAGCAATGGAAACCAAAGCCATCATCCGCGCCGTGGCTTCTGGTGCCGCTCTAGATCGTGTTTCCATTATCGAAAGCGAGGTAATACCCATTGCCTATACCACTGGAAGATGCCGCTTCTACGTCAAGGCTGCTGGGGACTGGAGTGGGGTCGCAGTCCCGGACGAAATGGATGATACCGATGCTACTTCTGAGCCGTCCAGTGAGAATACCATCACACCAGAGATACAGGACGCCATACCCAAGGAGACGTCTCCGCTGGACTCGGCTGACGGTATCCTTGCCTACAAACCCAGAGTGCAGGATGGCCAGTGGTTTGTGTCTGAAATTGACCTTGAGTGGATAGCAGACGGGTGCTATGTCCTTGGATGCGGCGGCGGAGGCTCACCATTGCATATCTTTTTAGAATGTAGAGAGATGGTGCGAGCGGGCGAAGTCATCCGTGTTATCGATCTTGCTTCTCTCAACCCAGATGCACTCGTAGGTCTAGGTGGGGCGCTCGGAAGCCCAGAGGTGTCTTTAGAGAGGTTACTTGGAAACGAGTCAGCCTGTCCACACCCCTAGGGATTCTTGATTGACCTTTTTACAGGTACAACGAAGCGAGTGCTGAACTCTGGGCGAGTCTGGGGGTAAGCCGACAATCGCAGCACCGATAGTGGCAAGCTTATATCCACGTTGAAAAGATGACGAAACCCGACGCGCTTTGTGCGTTTGAAATCGGAGGCGGCAATGGGATGATCAACGTGAATCCCTCGTCGCTCCAGTTTCTCGTACTGATATGCCGTCCAGATGATCACGGCCGCCACAAACAACTATGACATTCCGATCGTCGATGGCGATTTCATGGTACGCAATGATGCCTTTTTTATCCGCCACCCTCGGCGACGGGTCCGTTCAGGGTCGTGCATATCCAACTGTAGGCCAATCGTATCAAGCATGGGAAAACTAAGCCAAGGATTCTATAGTGGCACCAAACGACTGCCAATGTGCACGACGAAACCGGGCGTGCGGTAGACCTTCTTCCCACTGCGATAGCAAGCGGGGATGGTAACGTCATGGTCGGTCTTTGTTATCCTGGTCCGAAAAGTCAACGGCCCTGATCACGTTATCAAGATCATGACCAAGGTAAGGAGAGACACGGATGTGGATGCGTGCATGCGAGCAGCCTGCATCGAGATGGGGTGGGTGATTGCACGACGTTGCGGCGTGCGATCTCACACGTCGTTAGGACGTTTGTGGGACTGGCTAGTCGGCCGCAGCGAGTCAAAAACTTGGAGGTGTCCATGATTGCGAATACGGTCTCGTTGAGCTGGCGCATCGGAAGAGCCATTGCGCTTGCGCGGAAGCAGTCCAACATTGACCAGATTGGTCAGGTCGTTGTTGACGCCGTTGGCGGAGCCAAGACAGCAAAAGTATTGTTTAGCGGCAAGATCGCAGACCTTCGCAGAAAGTACGTCACGAACCCCCGAAAATAGTCTACCAAGCTCACGACCCCCGAGACTATACAAAGGACACACGATTGGAGAGGTAGTCGTGACAGCTCTGTCCGCGGACGAAGATGTCGAGGATGACTCTGAACAACCCAAGGAGAGGTTTTACGGCACGCTGACTATACCCTTCAAGAATGAGAACCTGTACGCAGAGCACACGGCACCAAACGGTCAAACGACGGTACCAAATCACTGGCATTCTCCATGGAGACACGTTGACTCTTGACAGATACTAGCCAGCGTGCCCGATCTCATTGCGGTGTTGGACGCGCAAAACGGGTCTGCGCTGGGCACCCCTCAATACAAATACGGATTAAGGGTGTTGATCCTCGGGATAACGGCTGCCCCTCAATGGACCAACACCCCAAGGGGATTCGAGCTTGGGGGGCCGAGCGCATTTGGGCCAGTCGCCTCTGTTTACCCACACAGACCCATGCTGACTTGTAGTGTAGATTCCATGATATCGTGTATACGCCACTTGGGGTGTATTTCAAGCCACGATCGGTTATTGAAGAGTATGCTGAGGCGTAGCACCTACCCTGGGCACCTGGAGCAAGGGTAGGCCACGCATCCGTCTCTCTAGAGTGCCCTCTGCCCGAATTCATGTACTTTACGGTTCGTATCCATGCATGTTTCTGTCCTGCGCGCAAACTCGGTTGCCAATGATGCGACCTGTGATCGACAGAATGCACCGTCAGGCCATCTCCACGCGCGCTCGCTACGAGGGACCGCGGCGCCATTGGAAATCGCATCTGATCACGCGAGCGTGAGGCCTACCTCGCCTCGTGCGGAGTCGGAGTCGGGCCAATGGGGGGAACCCCTCGGCCCTCGGTTATCGATCTTTGCATCAGTGGCCACCAAGTGAAATGTGTCCAGACGGAAATATACAACGCAGCCAGTGTTGATCGATTGAATCAATGTGGCGGATCAAGCACATGTTGCACACGCGACGCAGAGTTGCACTAGCCATGTTCAAAAAAAAGTCCAATGACGAAAAAAAAATATAGATCGTGAGGATAATAATTGTGCAAATATAAAAAAAGTACGTATGCAAAAAAAAGGGGGGCGATGCTTCAAGTCCAATACATCAGACCTTGTCAGTCGCCTGTCTCGCTGCTATACGTCTTCGTTTCCAAGCGGGTATAAAATCCACGTTTCGAAGCATGACCACCGCAGCGGCGTATACAA
>JBBPNZ010000057.1:0-28212 GCA_038091195.1 Phylloporus rhodoxanthus | reverse complement strand
TGTGTCGTAGCCGCTGCACAGTTCCGCCTATACCCAAGCAAGATTGATGAACACTTGTCCGTCAGGTCTTCTCTGATCTGAGCCATTCGACGCAAAGACAAGCCCGCCATTGCTATTCAAAATCGTTTCGTGATCAATGACAAGACTGGCACCAACGACTCACAATCCCGAGCAAAATGGCATACAACAGCATCCATGTCCGCACAGCGGAATACGTTGCCCGCTAATGATACCACTTGCAGAGCAAGATTACACGTGCGTACTCGTCGCTGGCCGTCAACGGACGTATACAAGACCGCGCACTGTAGATACGCATATTGGCGCTCATCCAATGATCGAGAGTGTTGTATGAGCGCAGACACAGCCTTGTCCGAGTCAAGAGCACCAAGTGCCAGATCCGTGGGTGACCGTTGTTGAAAATTCCCATAGTATTTTGATATCCGCAAACCTTGGTTAATCAGAGTAAAAGTGTGATGTGGTCAAAAGTCACGAAACCTTACCATTAGAGCAGCGGATGCGCATCACGCAGCTAAACGCCGTGGTCCGCGTTACCAACCTCCGCAGTTGAGAGGCCAGTACAATTTGGTCACGAGCAGGGTTAAATCGAGGATGGAAGAAGAGTTCGCCACCAGTCGTAAAAGGAACGATCCCTGGCAAGTCTGTGTCAGAATACTCTAGTACAAGTGTGACAATATCGTACCAATTGACCCGAGGTCGATAGTTCTACCCATTCCCAGAAACATACTTACACCAATGCCTTCCTCACAGCACTCCTCGGCGATGTCACGCCATGCTTGTACCCTAGGAATAAAAAGTGTACGTTCCTTGTCCGTACCGTAAACCTGGCTTTCGTCTGTCAAGGGTTCCAAAGCTCCCAGGCCTATTGTGGGCATGGCGCATGGAAACGTAACAACATGACCCCCTCGACCAGCCTGCAAAAGTGTTATAGGTGATGCTCGCAACACCAAGCCCAAGTTACATACCAGAGCAGCGAGGCCAGCTACAAGAGCTCCACCCAGACACGATTCTCGGATGACAGTCTTGTTATTACGTTCCGCCAAGGAGCCTATGAGGTTCTCGACGACTGTCCTACCAACATACGTTAGACGAAACGCGAGATTGGCTCAATGTCAAGCATACCTCGACTCCCATGGGTCAACAAACAGTCCATCACGCAAAGGAAGAAATATCTCTTCCAAATCCGCGACTACGAGCTGATGTGCTTGATGAAGATCTGCCTAGTGCACAACTGAGTGGAATTCAGCGCATGGATTCGGCTGTCCCTTACAGACAGATTGTAAAAGTGAAGCGTTTGGTCATAGGTGAGAATCCCGATTCTGCATCCCCGTGGAAAGCACGGCTCAAACGTTGAACCGTCAGCGGTGGTACCTCCATACAGAATGTCCAGGAGAATACTGCAAACAGACTGGAGGAAGCCGGACTCCACGGCATTGACGGAGACGTCCAATGCAAACAGATAGTGCAACGGGACGGGCGGTCGAGGCGTCGACGGTGGTGGCTCGGGTGTAAAATACGTCGGCGTCAACTTTGGTAGAGGAGGTGATGCCCAGTACTCATCAGACTCGACGGCAAAGTCAACAGTACCTTTGTTCAGCTCGGGACGGTCAGCGTGGTCCAAGCGCATGAAATTGGCATCCAGGTTGCTGAAATATGCCTGTGAAACTAAGCCGTGTCTAGTCCGCAGACCAAGGAGCAATCGAGATTGAGCCAAACCTTCTGTTTCGTGGGAGCACAGGTTACATTTCCACCTGCTACCACCTGCGACCCACGTACACCAAGGATTGACATATCCCCTGCACTGGGCGCATCTTTCAGGACCGCTCGGTCCGCAGTCGACTAGGGGAACAGGCTCTTCTCGTGGGTCGAGATCCGCAAAGGGTTGCACGACTACAGCGAGAGGTATATCGCATTCTCTGGCGAGATGAGCTGAACTGGGTAAATTCCAGGTTGTGACACGCATGTGCTTGGGATTCGAGTTGCCTGTATCACGAACGTATTAGCCACGGCGCACGCTGATGAAAAGAACGCGCGTTTCGACGCTATTGGCCAACTCCAACTCATGAAGAAGTGGTGCTCACCCTGATCAAAGGCAACAAAGTCTGTCGTAGAAAGTGGTGGATTGTTCCCCGGCAACGTCATATACATTTGCTTCTCCCATGTCTCCTTGTCTGCTTCAATATCGTCTATGGGGGACGGGATTTGGTTTACGTCGATACGGGCGCGTAGACCTACAATGATACTGAGCACCGTGCTTTGATGAGGTGACTGGCAACCTGCCTCTGTATGGTTCGCCAGCGCTGTGCGGGGGTTGGGGTATGTGCTGAAGTGGCATACAAACGAGTGGCAAGCCTGTCTTGCCAAATCGAGGAATTCTATCAAAGTCTAATACATCGACCTTACAAACGCGCGTGTACAGTGTCTTGGTCCCACATACTCCAGATAAAACCCCGGTTTGGAGGAAAACCACTTCTAACCACCTCTTCATAGGCATTCTTCACATTATCCGCACCATATACCCTCCGAATCGTAATCCCCCAACCTCGGCAATCCTGCATCAGCCCAGTCCACGCCTCCTGTTGCAATCGTGTGATCTGTTCAACAGAGAGCTCCTTCTTACGTCTGGCAAGCCACTCTGGCATGAAGAACAGTTCAAGCGTCGAAGAAGAGAAATCATTCTTGGTCCACCTTTCCGCCGGGTCGCTCTTGGACGACGGTGACAAGTTGGTGAGGCCGAGAGCAACAGCGCCGACGAGACCCAGCTTGGCGCCCAAGAAATGGCCCAATACCCTGGAATTCAGGTTCTCGTTGCCCGCGACGTCAACGTAAATCCACTTTTGCAATGGCTCGCCCATCACGTCCGCCTTTTCGAATTCGTCGTATTCCATGACGTGGTCGTAGAGTCCAAGCTTCTTTGTGAACGCGACGTTTTTTCGGGACGTAAGGCCAACAACTTGTCTGGTGGGACCACCGTTGCCCGAAGCGGCGCACCGCCTACGGATAAGATATGCTAGGCAAAAGGCTGTCTTGGCTGACGCAGACGAGATGAGGATGCGGGACGCGCCGCCACGATATTGAGAGGCGTTCATCCAATCCTCGCACCAGAAAGAGGTCCAGAATAAGGGGCGGTAAAGCATAGCGAGATCCTCCACACTGGGTGACGGATCATACTGGGGATCCGAAGAGCACCTAGTGATTGTATTGTAAGGTCTCCTGTCTAAAAATTGTGAACGACCACACAAAATACGTACAGCGCGACGTACCTTCTGGTAAATGAGGGCGAGAAACGAAGAATACATATGGATTGACCGCTGAAACTGGGAGGCAAAGGAAACGCGCAGGGGCAAGGTAACCATAAACCCGTTCGTCAGAGCGAATCGCCATGTGCGTGGAGGCGACCACAGTTCCAAACCCCCACACTGGGGTCACGCCATGGGTACTTGGCGATACGCCTGATTCTGGAACATCTGGCGTCTCGTGAAAATCGAAATATCTAACAAGTGCACCTCCAGTTCAGTGTACCACTGTCAACCGAAAATAAACCTACCGGAAGTGAGGAACCTCGCCGAGGGCTTGATAGGTGACATTGTTGGCGGAATATCCAAATCGCTCAACTTTGATTAGCACATGGTTGGGAGGCAGAACAGCGGGAGTGAGTGATCTGGCCACAATCGCTGTGTTCGAATCCTGTCCAGACGAGAGGCGAGGATGGCATATGGTCAGGTTTAGTTGGGCGCTCATGGTCAACTTTCAAAACTTGAAGTTGTCTATTATAAGCACTGGCTAACTATTGAAACTAGCTACGGTACTTGATATTCTCTGTACTTCAAACCATGGCAACGGTGTTAGTTTCGGGATATATGCTCAAGGAGTTTGACCAATTTTACCATTAGGGCTTTGATCTAATTATACAGTGTACAGTTCATACGGTGCGTGCAAAGGTACCAAGAGGGTATGCTGTCAGCATGCATAGACAGGAACAGAGTTCATACATGGAGAAATAAAAGAGTGTCGGTCGTCCTCGAAGCGAAAACGCACGAGCGCAATCGTGGCAAGCTACGTTCCAAAGGGAATGGATTGCATAATAAGAGCGATGCGAGAAAGTATCAACAGTGATTGCAGGGTATTGCAGAATGCGAAAGTCCACCGGCAATATTGGGTGGCTGATGAGCTGGGAGTCTAATACGGGGGCTTCTTGAATTCATCGCTGATAGCCTGTGCTTCAGGATCGAAATCGTCGCCTTGAATAAGTCTTCCCGTGGCATCGTACTCCAAGTCCGAGCGATCCACAAGTGAGTCCATCTAACACACCCCGTCAGTCGGAACAACCACCACATCTAGAGGACAGACCTGTATGTGGAGGCTATCTCCTTTTTTCACAGAGATATGGTGAGACATCGAATTTGGTGGTGGTGTGCGGAATGCAACAGTTGACTGAGCAGTTGAACTGTATAAGGATTGTATCAGGAGAGCAAAACCAAATATTCATGCAAAATACAGACGAAAAAATTTCTGCCTTCGGAGAAGTAAAGTTTGTTAATCTCCGGACCGCCCGACTAGCCACGATCTAATTCAGGGTAAGTTTATAAGGTAAAATAATTCGACTTGTCTGCTTACGGTAGACAGGATTGCAGCAGGTACGTTTGCGATGATGGACATGACTGGATTTAAGTTAAGCAGCATGAAAATCTAGCAGTCAAGACCAATGATCGGTCAGAGTACATAAATAACGGAACATTGTACTCACAGTCGCAAGCAGGTTCGCCAAGAATCTAGGCAACAATTGTTAGCTTTGTCTAGAACCAATTCATTTAGGCGCATACATGCGGGCTTACGCAATAATAAAGTAGATCAATCCATCACCGAATATGAGCTTGATGAGTTTGGATTGGCCGCTAGCAGGAAAAGCCAGTTTCCAGCCAGTCAGACACAGAACGGTGAAATCGAAAACCATGGAATATATGAAGCTAATGGCGAGGATCTTATTCTCGGTGTACGTGATAACACAAGCACCGTTAAGCCATGCAGCCTTTAGAAGAATTCCTGTGGTGTGAAATACGTGAACGTTCAACGAACCGTTGAACTACTTACCATGCAACAGAAGCGACCAGTGTCCGAGGATGACCAGGATCAGGAAAATCATGATAAAATTGTTTTGCGACCACACTGCCATCCTGGAGAATGACATAAAGATTGTAAAAGGAGCATGATCGGTAGGCTTACGTTCTGATCGAGAGGTTGATGCTCGCTAGTCCGATAGCGGCATTGCCAAATACCTGGTTGAATGTATACAGACCCTGGCAATCGATTTCCGTCTTAACGTTGAGGGCAACGGCACTATGACGAAATTCTTCAAGATCGGCATCAGCCAGGACGAAGAGAGATCATACTCACATTCCTATGAGGGCGAATAGCAGAAAGTAGCGACCCGCGAAATAAAATATCTGAGGGGGTCAGTCACGGGTGGCTGGCGTGGTGAGCAGACGATCCCACCAATGGCCATCTGAACCTTTTCTTTCCGGAGAAGAACTGCCAATCAAAATCTAGAGAAATGATAAACTCCCATCTAAAGATCGACGGCGAGTGTAGGGTAAATGCGTGACATTGAAATCGTGACGTACATGTAGAGCCCCAATAGAGCATGCATGAAATTGTTGAAGGCGACTGGCGATCTCAGTCAGTACGAGAATACATAGGGTAGCCATACTGACTTGCATCGGCCGCTATCTCAGCCAGGGACTGCCAGTCGACCATTGTATGCGGTGATCAGGGGGGATCGGATGGGGGGAGATGGACAAGTCACGGATGGGGGAAGACCCGCTTTTAAAGGGCATTGCGTATTTGTGTGCCGTCATTTTGGAAGTGGCGATTGGTGGGCGCATGCGAAGAGCGTTTACTCGGTGAAATTTGCATGGAATAGAGATCCGATTGCCACTAACGGAGTCTTTACCATATCCGATCTTGTTGGCCCTTCTTTGGTGTGGACCACATGTACCGCACTCTTCTAAAGTTCGCTGCACCCACGGCCATCGCATCAAGCCTCGTGAGATCGACGACGCAGATATCTCGAGGTGAGCGGTCACTTGGCCGTAGCATTTCCGACGACTGCCAAGAGCTTAAATTTTCTAGGAGAGCCAAGAGGGGAGCTGCCGCATCGATAAAATCTTTTGATCTTCATGGTCATTTATATAGAGTTGAATGAACTCATTTTAGCCTGAGCTCTAGAGTGTCGTTCACCAAGCTGACCAAAGTGATGTGGTAGGGACCTGAGAAAGCTTTCAGGTCAACATTCGACGGGTACCTTGAACGGACTCGGCGGCAGTTCAAGTGTAAGACCTTGCGATGCGCAGTTCACCGCTATGTCCTACTTCTGTGTTGGGAAGGTGCTGAGCCACGCTCCTTCCGAGATCGCGGACAACTGGCCCGAAGCAACGGCAATTGGACATTCAAACCCTCGAAAATTTTTAGAGCCTTCTAGAGTTGCTGAATCCTTCAAAATGCTATCAATTAACTACAATGCGAGCCTGATCTGACGAAACACCAGCGAGACTGACATCCAAAACTGCATGTTTTCTTGTCACTTGCCGATTCTGGCCTCTGGGCAGGCTAGCCAGTCTGGAATGGAGGCAAGAAGCGAGATAAAATAATTGTACCTCGTGTGGGGTTAGCAAACATCATCAACTTCTTTTTTGACCTGTGTGGTAAAACTCCTCGGTGCTTTGTGGATAATCTTTCTACAATATTAACTGTGGCGGGTTGCCTCGGACTTAAAAAGATCATATGCTCTTATATATGGGCGCCTCCAACTCAATTGTGAACAATCCTCATTTGACACTGCTGTGGTCGAGCAGTACACATAAACTTACCATCTACTGCGTCAACTACTAAGTGGACAACATCGATGACAGTACTTTGATCAACGCCGTCATTCAACGACCAATCAACCTGATCCTGAATAGGACATCCTATAAGCAAAAAGACTCTTTGAGCGGCCAAGTACCAATATTAGCAGGTAAAGGTTCAATGTGAACTGGATCTTGGCTAGGACATGTTCTCTGAGAAGTTGAGAGCCGAGGCGGACCAAGGCGTGTGCTGCGGGGATTACCTGGTCTCAGAAGGTAAGTCAGCACAGAAGCTTCCAATATGTGATTGATCGCGACGCCTTCGGATTCAATTACCAAGCATCGTCACATTACCTCTCCATTTACATTCAGAAACACTCGAGCGCGTATCATACAGCACAGAAAGCCATGCTGGGACTTTGTAGTATCGGTGTTCTGTTCACTCTCAGTACTAGACAAGTCTGGGGTGTGCCAGAATCTGAAGATCTACCGTTACGATTCATTACAGGTTTGCTGTTTCACCTTTGTGTTGCCATCTTAGTGCCGTTGAGCAACCCGTCAAGGTTGTTTTGATACCAGCGTGATTACCGCGTGTTCGGTTTCCCACATTGTATTATTCATTGATGCCGGCGCCCTCGATGGACACAGAAGGCTAACAGGACTACTAATGGCGTAAGGGCATGGAGACTTTTTAACGCGGGGATGTTGGTGGTCTTCCACATCCTGCCATTTCCCCAATTGTTATAAGCACTCTTTCCAGCTCGACGGTCGCTCACCTCCACGGGATTTATCCTGTCAAAATGGTCAATTGGCAGTCGCTTTCCGAACTTTCGATAGACATAAGTAAGCCGATAAATTTCTAGACTCATTCATGTTGCTGACTAGGAGCCTTTGTGCAGTGGTGTTCGATAGGTTGATGCATGCTTTGCTGGGTCTCTACGGGTACGACAAGACTGCCGATCTTTACACGCTTCAGTTTAAAGTACCTTTGTCAGGTGGGAGATCTTGGTTACTCTCAATTTTGACTGGTCGGTTCTCTCCGGAAAAAAGCAATTTCGATGGCCTCTTGTAAGTTGAACGTTCGTCATCGAGTTTACAACTAAAAGCCTCTTGTCATAGATTTTTTATTTCGCCGGACGATACCTTCTATTGTTCGCAATGATCGGAATGTGAGAGTGTTATTCTTGGCCTCCTGCGTAGCTAACCCACTCCTAGATTGATTTCCCTAGATACGCCAAAGTCAGTTGATCTCCTTTTCCTGCTGATCGTACTTCAAGGGAAAGTGTAGGCAGGTCAATTGCCAAGCTTTGTATGTGTTCAACCAGGTTTGTGGTCACCAACGCCGCGAGTCAAGAGAGACAACTAATCCTCGCAAGCTTGCCGGTGACTCCGCGCTTGGCCTAGCTAGTATCAACCTTTCGCTCCGCACGCAAGTTTTTGCTTTTCTCTCATCCTGTACGTCACTACTCACTTTGATTGCGATGATAGTATGGCAATTTGGGCCCAAAACAAATGGATAGTCGGAATCATAGTTCTGCTTATCCTCGGACATTGGTCCCTTATTTTGCAGGGTACCTGCAAGCATATTTAGTCTCCAGACGCAGACTAATCTTCGTTCTAGGCGTATTGCTCAAGGCTGTCTGGATCCCAGACGTCGGTTGCACAATCATCAAGAGTAACACAACCATTCTCGCCGCCACGTTCATCTATTCCATGAGTTTTGATCTTGTGGTTCTCTGCCTGACTGCATACAAATTAGCGTGGACTCGGCGTATTTCTGGCTCATCTGGGATCCACAGTAAGCTGGTTCGCATGGTATTTTCTGACGGACTTGTCTACTTCATTCTCGCGTACGTGATCCGTGCCCTCCCTGACTCATCTGGTGTTTATGCACGGAGCAGGTTCTTGGCAAACCTATTGGCTACGATATTCATGATCATGAACCTAAATGCGATCATGAGTGTTATATTCAATGTTCCTGCTGCCATAGCTTCGACAGTGGGTCTTCGGTGGATTCATCAAACATCTCCTCATCCTGCATCATAGATTTTGGCTTCGCGCGTAGTCCGTCGGCTGTATAATTTCAGTCTGGCTATCCCAGAGGTGTAGTAAGTGACATGTTATTCTTGCCCATTTATAAACGGTTCAGTTTAATCTCCCAGTCATTCCGACGAGAGGTCAGACGGAGCTGTGTTCGCGAATACATCTCACGCACGCGCCAAACCCGCGAGAGAGCCCACGGCCATTCACGTGGAAGTGAGTGAGTTGTCCCATCGACGTAGTGGTCGCTTCGATGTTTGAACCGCAGGTAGACACGCACCATCAAACTCATTCACTCGCCGATGTCCCCCAGTACGCCATGAAGCCAAGCGGTGACTTCTTGTCCCTCAACGATCACAAGGAACATTCCAAGCTCGCTCGTGTGCTTTGAGTGGCCTAGGATCGATTCGTGTGATATGTCCTGCAAACAGTGTGGAAGTATGCGTTAGAAAAGGGCATGATGTGCGCCCTCGTGATGCAGTATGTAGAAAATCCTGGGCGTTCCTTTGAACTCTCCGATCTTTTGAATTCGTATCCAGTAGATGTTTAGATCTAGACAAGGAAGCAATATTGTGAAGTTATCTACGTGACTGTGACTGTTTGTGACGTACGTGTTCTGGACGCGTCGTTGGTCGTTTCGTTGCTCCCCTAAGTAATCGCTTGAGACGATGCCGCTCGTCCGTATCGAGCTTTCCAACTTCAAATCATATCGGTGAGTCTCTGCGCTGCTCATTGCTCAAATGGTGTGATATATCTTTTCAGAGGTCACCAAGTCATCGGCCCATTCAAGAACTTCACGTCCATCATCGGCCCAAATGGCGCTGGAAAGTCGAATCTCATGGATGCCATCTCCTTTGTTCTTGGTGTGAAGAGTGCCCAGCTTCGAAGTAGCCAGCTAAAGGACTTGGTTTACCGGGGCCGCCGTCTCGCGAGGGGTCCCATTGACGGCTCGGAGGATACTCAGGGTCAGGACGACGCGGGACAAGACAGCGAAGGTGAGGGCGAGGGCGATGCCAAGAAGGCTTGGGTCCTTGCCGTGTACGAGGATGAAGACAAGAGGGAATGGTTCTTCCAGCGCACGTGCGTTGTTCGCGCTACTCTCGCCTCTGTCTGTGCGTCTCACCGTTCCATAGCATTTCCACCACCGGTGCATCCGAGTATCGTCTCAATGATAGGGTCGTCACGTATGCCGCCTACAATGCTGCGCTCGTCTCCCATAACATCCTTGTCAAGGCGAAGAATTTCCTCGTTTTCCAGGGCGATGTTGAAGCTGTCGCCTCCCAGTCGCCACGGGAGCTTACCCGTCTCATCGAACAAATCTCTGGTTCCCTTGAGCTGGCGCCGGATTACGAGAAAGCAAAAGAGGCCCAGGAGCGAGCAACCGAGAATGCGACGTTCAATTTCACGAAGAGGAGAGGTATTACTGGTGAAATACGGCAATATAAGGAACAAAAAGGGGAAGCAGAACGCTTTGAGAGTCTTTGTCAAGAACGGGTGAGTGCGTTTGCGGTAAAGTTCATAATTGGACCCTATATGCGCCTCCCAGGACGATCTCATCCTCCAGAGAATCTTATATAAACTATTCCACATCGAAGAAGCGCTTGAAGCCAATGCCAGAGACATTCAAAAGAAATCGCGAACGCTTGCGGGGCTGCGTGCTGAACAGCAAGAACATGACAAGGCACTAGAAGATGCTCGTGCCGAGCAGGCTAGATCCCGCACTGCTGTAGCCAAGGAAGAAAAGAAAGTAAAGAAGGCCGAAAAGACCGTCGAAGCCAAAGTCGGTTTACTTTCAGTATGAGTCTGGGGTATCCGTGTTCTTACACCTGCCAGGAACCTGATCTGGTTGCAACCGACGAGAAAATCAAGCATTCCACTAGAAAAACTCAGAATGCCCAAGCTATGCGTGAGCAAGTTGGAAAGGATGAGGAGCGGCAACAAGCTAAGCTGGATGCCCTTCATCGTGACCTTCAGACTGCACGCAGAGCCGCAGATGAAGCAGCAGGTTTGTTCTACTTCTGGAATGCGACAGATCTATTCACGTTCGGACTATCATGCCACCAGAGGCATATCGTCGGGCATCTCAAGATAATACAGCCTTGAGCGCAGAGAGTCTTGCAGAATACCGTGCCTTGTAGGTGGTTTCATGTCTTTCAAAGTATATGCTCCTTATGTCGATCAGAAAAGCACAAGCAAGTGTTTTGGCTGTATCCGAACGTCAATTGCTGGAGACGCTCGCAAGAGAGGAAAAGACTGCCTCGCGTACGCTTGGCCAGCTGAAAACCCAAATGGAGGAAATGGAGACCAAAAAGATCAAACTGACCGAAGATGCAAATACGCAAGGGGAGAAGAAGACGGAGGTAGTGTGATCAGGATACCCACCAAGTTAGCTTCTAAAGGAATTTGTTAGCTCGAGCAAAAGTTGGCGGCTTTGCAGGCTGACTTAGCTCACGTTAAGCAAGAATACGACAATCATCAGAGTGAACGAACCCGCATAACGTAAGTATTGCAAGCCTACTCCTTTCAGTCATTTAACCCTTCTCCAGCCGTCTCGAAGCAGAAGCGAATGAAAAGCTTACCGATGTCTATCAGCGTCTCCTCCAAGCTGGTATCGATAGGACGGAAACGGAACGCGAAGCGAAGCTCAAGGAGACTCTTGCAAGTTTACAGCGTGTCTTCCCAGGTAGGCATTACTTACAATGCAACTGCAAATCTTCAAGTCATCCCTAATTTGCCTTGCCACGAAATAAAGGTGTTAGAGGGCGAGTGGTAGACTTGTGCAAGCCTACTCAGCGAAAATACGAGACCTCCGTTTCTGTAATTCTGGGTAGGAACATTGACGCGGTAGTCGTCGACGAAGAAAGGACAGCGATTGAATGCATCGAGGTTGGCCCTAAGAGCCTGTATATCTGTGTTAACTCATCCTGTCCTACAGTACCTCCGCACCCAGCGAGCCGGGCAAGCAACTTTTTTGCCCCTTGACACTATCTCCGTGAAACCCGTCAATGACAAGTTCCGCTCCTTTGCAAAAGGGGCCCGGCTCGCTGTTGATGTTATCCAGTACGAGCCTGCTGTTGAACGGGCGATGCACCACGTATGCGGAAATGCTCTGGTATGTGACACGATGGAGGTAGCCAAGTACGTATGCTGGGAGAAGGGTCAAGAGGTCAAAGGTAGGCAAAAGACAATCGTGGAGGTAAGGGTATGTTCTGACAACCATGTACGATCTTCAGCTGTCACCCTCGAAGGGACAATCATTCATAAAAGCGGTTTGATGACGGGTGGACGAAGCACGCATGGGTCTGGAAAGAAGTGGGAAGAAAAGGATGTACAAGGTTTGTCACCGCTTATCCGGTCTAATCCCACTTTATTCACAGATGACACAGGCCTTGTCCGGCTCCGAGACAACCTTTTAGCACAGCTGCAGGAACTTAATCGCTCCAAGTCGCGTGGTAAGGCAGATGAAAATATCATTGCAGAGATAACGAGGTTGGAGAGCGCGATCACGGTAACCAAGGATGATTTGGTTTGTATAATCACGCTTTGCATCGTATCGTTCGTGAATCGATGACTCACGAGGTCTTAAGAGTGCTGTTAAGCTTCGCCACAACGGTACCAAAGATGAATTGAAGCATGTTGAGCGTGAGCTGAAAAAGCTCGCACCCGACTTCAAAAAGGTTAGTGCACCAAGCTTGTCTTTTTCTTGATCATAAACCTTTGTCTGCTAG
Organism: Phylloporus rhodoxanthus; assembly: GCA_038091195.1. Classification (NCBI taxonomy): domain Eukaryota; kingdom Fungi; phylum Basidiomycota; class Agaricomycetes; order Boletales; family Boletaceae; genus Phylloporus; species Phylloporus rhodoxanthus. The sequence goes on along the minus strand of JBBPNZ010000057.1, from coordinate 15,584 downwards.
GCTCAAAACGCGCACGTCTCACTCACTTCGCGCATATCAACGCTCCAATCGGTTGTGGACGAAGCGGAGCATGGCGTCTTTGCCTCTTTCTGTACAAAGATCGGGGTTGATCACATCAGGGAGTATGAAGAACGTCAACTCAGATTGGCAGAGGAGGAAAGTCAAGCACGAAATCGATACGATCAACAGATTGCGCGTTTGACCCACCAGTAATGTTTTACTTCTCTAGACTTGGACATTTTCTCAAGAGCCTGTTTACAGAATTCAATTCGAAGAAGAGCAGCTGCAGCTCACTCGGAACAGACTGACGACGCTCCAGAAAACTGAGGAAGATGAGGAAGCTAAAGTCGTCGAGCTAGAAGAGCAGAAGCGTCAAATACAAGCTGAGATCACGTCTGGCCGACAAGCAATCGAGAATCTCCGACAAGGGCTCCAGGCACTCAATGAAGCGTTGGAAGAGAAGAACAAGGTCGTGGAGCAAGTGAAGAAAACACATGCGCGCGCTGCCAAGGTCCTTGATCAGGCACTCAAGGAGATCGGATCAATGGTTCGTGATTTCCCGTACAACCTTGCGTCATTTACTGATTACGTTGATTCTAGAATGATGAAATTGAAAAGCTGGCGCTTGAACGATCGTCGATGTACCGTAAATGTCGGCTAGAGGACATCAAATTACCCCTGGTAGCAGGCAACTTGAAGAATGTACCTATGGAAGAGGTGAGAATCTACATTGACGTGGCATTGATGTGCTCAATTTGTTGCAGAACCTACGTGATGAAGTGGCCATGGATGTGGACGAGGACGAGGACGGTACTCAGCGACCTAAGCAAGTGCAAGATTATGGCATCGAAGTCGACTTTTCTGCACTGGACGATGAGGAGCGTGAAGTAAGTTTGCGAGCATTCGGATTATGGAATACACTCAACGTTTGCAGAGAAACAATCCAGAAACGCTTGCTGAATTTGACGCGTCGATCAGCAAATTAAGCTCAGATATCGAACGTATGGCACCAAACTTGAAAGCAATCGAAAGATTGGATGATGTTGAAGCTCGACTCGTCGAGACCGAACGAGAGGCAGAAAAAGCACGGAAGGATTCCAAGACGGCTCGAGATCAATTCAATGACATTAAGCATCAGAGGTAAGTCTTGATCAATCATTGAATTCTCAAGAATCTCGATCGTTTCTTTTAGATGTGAACTCTTTAACAAGGCATACAACCATATCTCTGAACGAATTGATGAGGTATACAAGGATCTTACGAAAGGCAAAAGTGCACCTATGGGAGGTGTTGCGTACTTGAGTTTGGAGGATAGTGAGGTAATATTGAGGAGTCTCGGTGAACCATTTACTTGGAAGATTCATTCAAGCTTTTAATAGGAACCCTACATTGCTGGAATCAAGTACCACGCTATGCCACCGATGAAACGATTCCGAGATATGGAGCAATTGTCGGGCGGTGAAAAAACGGTTGCTGCTCTAGCATTGCTCTTTGCGATCCACAGGTGAGCCCCGTCGAATATCTATCTGCAGGTCCTTACATGTGCTTCAGCTATCAACCTGCGCCGTTCTTCGTCCTGGATGAAGTAGATGCTGCCTTAGATAACACCAACGTTGCCAAAATAGCCAATTATATTCGGTCTCAAGCATCGGGGTCTTTCCAGTTCATCGTCATCAGTCTCAAGGGCTCGTTATATGAGCGTGGCCATTCTTTGGTAGGAATATACCGAGATCAGGAAGTCAATAGTTCGCGGACGCTTACACTAGACGTAAGTTTTTCCAACCAGTTTTTCTTCAAAGTGACTGACAGGCCTTGAAGTTGACGCAGTACGATGAATGAATGGCGTTCACGTTATCGTTTTGTTATCCTTATGTGTTTTCATTCTGTTTTGTCCATCTGCCATCACTGTTACATTACTCTTGAGCCGGCGTAGTTTTTTTTTACTGTACGCCATCATTCCGCACTCGGCATAGAATCCAAAAGCCTACCACGTCTTACGTAAACTGTGATACTTTGACTGCTGCTGCGCCAGGCGCGTTCATTCGCGATGGGCCATTTGTCGTATCCTCGCTCGGCTGTCCTCGTGCTCGGCCAGTCGTCCATCTATTCTCTCCTTCCCTCAACACTTTTCGCGCAAGTACAATCGCTTCTTCAAAATGGAAAACTGGCAGAAGTAGAGGAATTACTAGAAAGAGCCGAGGCTGATCTTGCGCAGGGAGGCGCGAGTTCGGGTGACCAAGTAAGTGTCATAGAGCCTTGTGCTTGAGGGTGTTGACGAGAGACGCACAGTCGGAGCCACTACGCTATTTGCACCAATGTCTTGCCTTCACGTTCGTGCGTCAGACTAGATTTCAAAAGGCAACCCCCCACTTCGTCAAGGGAGCGATCGATCCTCGTGTCCCCATCTCGTTCTTTGATGAACTACGACCTGCTTTATTCGATGAGCCCAGGAGTCGCGAGAAGGACGGTATCACGGTTGTAGAAGGAGATTTCGTCGAGATCGAAGTCTGGAATGGCGTCAAGGCATACATGCCTGACGAAAGCAGTGTCGATGATATCAGTAAGTCGGTTTAAGATCTACCTTCTCTCCCTCCCCTCCGCGTGTCAGCTCCCCGTTCCTCCCTTGCCAACTTCCAACCACCAATCGACCTACCAGCACCTCAACTCATCCTTTTCCCTCTCTTCCCATGTGTCTCACAACACTCGTTCTTGCCCTCTCATCTGCGCCGAATAAAATAAAATGATGCTTGGGGGCTGATGTTCAGTCGCCACCAACTTAGTCAGGAACTACTCTCCCTACTTGCGTTCCGGTGCACTACCTGGTTCACCTGTCGAAGATGAACACGACGATGCAGAATCATCGACATCCGACTCCCGTATGAAGAGTGGTACACGTACGTACCCAGCAACAGTTGCGATGCGTGAAGGGCTGAGAGAGGAAGCCAACGAGATGTTGAAAAGCATATTGGCCGCTGTGTTGGGAAGTGCTGAAAAATGGTCAAGGGAAGTTATCGAGGTGCGTGTTTTACTTGTTTTTGCGCTGAGTGTCCATTTGGAGCGAGGGCAACTAGGCAAAGTTTATGTGGTGTGCTCCAATCACTACTTTTGCGTATTTCCACTCTGGTCGTCTGACATTTCACTTTCTTTCTCTTCTTAGCATCCGTTGTGTTTTGCCCTGCATCTGTGCGCATCTATGCAACAATTCTAATGCTGTATCTTCAACTAGGTAACATCAACCGCCCTCGCCCTTCTACATGCCAACGCTCGAGATGTTCACTCACTCTTGGCATTGTTTGCTCCTCCTCCTCCTCCGTCTACTTCTCGTCCCGTCTCGCGGTCCAGTTCTCGACCGCCCTCGCGTCCTGGCTCAACATCCTATGTACATACGTCAAACAGCTACCAACCCTCTATATCAACATTGCCATCCCATACACAGCACACTTCCCATCCCTCACAAACGTCACTCAGTGCTCCAGGACCTGCGCTCCCATTTCGCCCAGAAATTCTGGCGCCCGTGCTTGCACAAATGAACCTCTGGGGTGCCTTGGTGGAGATGTGGAAGGTGTATCAGGATGGCGAGAAGGTCACTGACGTTTTAGTTGGGTAAGTGTCGCCCCATGGTCGCTTGTATATTTCGTCTGAAATCATGAATTAGCCTCATTGAGGGAACATATATCGATCCTTTGGTTGTCGATCCACTGGAACAAGTATTCACAATACTTTCTCCCACTCGACCTGATCCATCAGATTCAACGAGCGGAGTTGTCTTGACTCTCACTGAACATGAGAGAACTGGCTTGGTGATGAAGTGGGCCGCATGGCTTGCTGGGAAAGACGTAGAGAGAGGGCTAAGGGTGCGTATATACTTTCACTCTGTGATGCAGCCGACTTAAACTCGCGATATCTGTTTAACGCTCGCGTTCAAATGGCGGCGCTTATCGTAGTTGTTGACATCCTTGCCACCTACGCGGCATCGCCGAACTACTGCTGCAAACCGTGGAAGCGACAAAGCTACAGATCGAGAAAAAGATGAATTGGTAATTCTTTCCGAGCTCCGGAATATCAACAAACTTGCTGCGAAGCGATACCTGGAATGGTTGGTTGTTGGTCGAGGACTCGGGAGAAGTGATAAGGAGGCAGAAGAAGAAGTGGAGTTGTTTGAGGAGCTTGTTTGTAATTGCGTGGAGGAAGTTCTGGAGTATGCCAGGGATGAAAGCGTCGGGAAGCTTTGGAGGGCGAAAGGTTCGTCGGCCGTGTATGTGTGCAAAGCTGCTTTTGTGACCACGGGCTGGTATATGCACTTCCCTCTGTTATAGCGGCTTCATATGGATCCTCTCCAAGCGCCTCAGGTACGATGTCAACATCTTCGCCACCTCTACCCCCACCCAAGTTGGATACACCGTCCCCATCCGTCTCTCTATCTTCACAATCGCCGTTGCGCTCGCCCTTCTTGTCTTATTTCTCCTCTACGACTCCCGACTCCCCGTCGAAACGCACTCGCATAAAGACACTATTACTTCTTCAGTCTCTCAGGGAGGGTAAGAAGTTTGTCAAAGATATACAAGACAGAATTATGGGTGGGGGATGGGATAAAATTCTCGGTCTTGAGATGGCAATTTTACATTCAAAGGTATGTTTACGCTGTGTTTTGTCCCGTACATTTTTGTATTTACGAGTGCCCTCGTGTGACAACATTAGGTCCCCTCCCCACGGATTACCCTGAAGACATTGTATTCCCTGCGCGATACGTCAACGGCTGAATCGTATGCGTCCAGTAGTGGCTTGACTGGGGTGGTCAGTGCAAAAATTGGTGTGAGCGCTGCGGAAGGATGCGGGTTGTCTGATTGGGCTGGGTGGTTCGCAAGAGGCGCGGGCAGGGGCAGGGCAAAAGGAGAAGAAAGAGTTGCCCAAGGTAGTGACATGTTGAAACTTTTATTGGAGGTTTACATGGAGGATGGGTGAGTCTCTTCTTGTGCGAAGCAGACAGGTTGACGAAACGGTTTTCAGGGATACACGGCAGACAGCGCGATTCTTGAGCTCGCAAGCCAAAACACTGGATACTTTGGACGTGAGTGCATGAATTCGGTTGGCCCCGAGAGGCGACTTTGCTGATATTGACTGGGATATTTATTGATTACGCAGATATTTCCTCTCGTCCCACCCAACTGGCCGCTCAGTGCGCTGTCGACCTACCTCACCCGATCACTCCGACGCACGCAGCACATTGCACATGAGGGTCAGATCGTCAAAGCCATCTGCGCAGGACAGAACCTCGCTGTGCTCGAAAGGACGTTTGAGATCCTGCGAGAGGAAGGAGCACTCGTAGAGGAAGCCGTAAGTGACGACGAGGAAGATGGGAAAGGTGAAGGTGAGGAGGGGGTTGGGAGGAGCTTTGATGAAAAGGTCGTGTTGCACAACGGAGAGGCTGAGGTGGTGAATGTTCATGTGGAAAGTGGTGCAACATGATTCTCGAGGACGGTTTTCCGTTCTACTCTTACACTTGTCGACTCGTTATAAACGTTGCCAGTATCTCACATGCCAAAAGGTTTTGGTTAGATGGACTGGCGTGGTTACAACGTCTGAAGTGGCAGTATTTGGCTGTGGTAGCCTCGCAACTGAATCCACCTCATTCCGAATCAAATTGCTGACGTAATACATCAATAGGTTAGCGAGAAGTCGACCTCGATGCAGTGAGCACTCATGAACCCCTCGAGCACAGATGAGCAGCTTTGGGCTTTGCTCAGAGAACGAAGCCTTCGACCAGGAGGATTTGGAGAGGGCAGAGCCAGAATATGGTTTGCACATTGCATGCAACCCTGTTTGCTCCAACTCTGTGTTGACCGATTGACTTTAGGCCCGCACTCCTCGGTGCGCAACCGCTCTCCGATCCACCTCCATACTCGGAGGTGGACAGTGCGAATGAATTTGGAAATCTACCCAAAGAAGGGGTCGATGACATGGTAGCAGACCCCCATGCAGACGAACGCCAAATCAAGCTGGACACAGATCGCAGCTTCGTATTATACCCCGGGGGTATGGAATGACACCTTCGGCGTTTCATACATGCACTGAATCACATTTTCGGTATCAGAGTCCGACGCTACACCCGCTCGAGATGCACTCCAGAACGACTTGCACGGACTCCTCGTGTCGTTGTTCCGGAAACGTCGTTCACTTCACTACTTTCAGGGCTTTCACGATATCATGACCGTCATCTTTCTCACTTTGCCACGGCCTCTTCACCTCGCATGTGCGGAAAAGATGGCGCTTCATCGTGTGAGGGATGCGATGGGAGCTGGACTTGAGCCAATACTCGGATTATTGAGGTGAGGTTCCAGTTGTGCCGTCTACAATGCCTCGATATGTAATCGTACCGTGATAGAATTCTTAGAAATTTGTTGAGGCTTGTGGATCCTGCGTATGCAAAACTCCTCGAAAGGTATGCACACCATTGAGATTTTGCACGTTTATGTTGATTGCAGTCTGCATTTTGTTCAGCACTTCACCGCTACCATACCATGCACTCTCACATCTCCTCACACTTTTCTCGCACGACGTCCCCACCCTTCCTCTTATCCAACATGTATGGGACTTTCTACTGTCACGGGAGCCAATTGCTGTAGTCTGGCTTGCTGCTGCTGTGAGTGCAACCAACCTCGTTGCCTATACTTGTCTGCATTTTTCCTGGACCATTCTGATTCTGGCCTTATGTGTAGCTCATCCTACACCGCAAACCTTCTATTTACCGACTTGTCGAACAAGACGAAGAGGGGATGATTCACTCTTTGCTAGGGAGAATGCCGGAACTAGTTGATGCAGAGCCGGAACCCCCCAATGCGAGCAACAATGATTTTGCTCGAGGGAGTGTCACTGAAGCAGATCGTGCCGTGGACAATGAGGCAGCCTCTGGGTGTTTGGACGTTGGAGGGGCAGATTCACACCAGCAGCCACGTTCTGAAGCCATTGATGCAACGCTAGTGCCTCCTAACATGAGCAGAACGCGTGTTCTGCATGAGGGCACGGTTAGGAACGAGGACGAGGACGACCAACATGGTCAAGGAGCTGTCCCGTCGGAAGTCGTCCCAAGTGGGAACACGCCCCCAGCCACAAAACCTGTTTCTTTTCCAGAAGCAGCAGTCCATAACACGGCAAATGATTCACAAGCCTCGATTCTGGAACTAGCCTGTTCGATTCCATTGCCTGAATCACGACCAGTTTCACCTACACCTGCATCGGGGCCTTCTTCCTCTGTACATTCGACGATACCATTACCACACGACCTTTCGCCATCTGCCTTAGACAATGCATCACACACACGCTGTTCCTCCTTGGGCTCAACATCCTCTACGAAACCTCCTGTCACAAATGGGTCGACATCAATCAAATCGAGAAAAAAACCTCCGCCGCTTTCCCTTACTTACCTTTTGCGACAAGCGGATGACCTCTTAAACATGTACCCACCATCCCACCCTTCACTTGACATAACCGAGATCATGGGACCTGATAGCGCTATGCGAACATGGCGACCATTACCAATCAGTATGAAAGCCCGGTCCGCCATGCCAGAAAAACTGTTGTACAACGAAACCGACGATTACCTGGAAACCCTCGTCAACTCGTCGCATATTGTCATACCCTCGCCGCCTCCTTCACCTCTTCCTGGTCCCCGCCTTTCCGCGAAGAAAGCCAGAGTCTCGCCGAGAGCGTTGAGCAAGGCGCTATTAGACCCGCGCAGGATCAACCTTCGCGCGCTTACGCTGGCGGAGCGCAGAGTGTTGTTCATGGGCGCTTTGCTCGTGGTGGGTGCTGCGGTGGCGCTAAAATCGAGCAAAATTTCCTGCGTGGATGGTATTGTCAAGGCGAGCGGGGGAGATGGGCTGAAGCGCCTATGGAACGGCAAGTGGACGGTGATTTCGTCAGCAGTCGCTGCTTGGGGTCGAGGGTTACCCTAGTCTTTCTGATGTTTTGCATCGCTTAGATATGTTAACGATTCTCTGTGTTTCTGCATGTCACGCAATAATAAATTGTATTCGAAGTTCTGCGGATTAAAATTAGGCAGTGGTAATGGCCGTCTTGGTATTCAGCTCATGTGCTCTTTTCACCACGAGCAAGACTGGTGTGCAACCACGCAGGCACAGGGACAATGATAATTTACAAACGCCGGTGATGACCCTATGTCGAGGTGAGGGTGAGTTGCAAAGAGGGTACTGCAAGCTATGATGACCATGGTATTGGAGCAGAGGAGGTCTCCCAATACATGGCGCACAAGGTTGCGTGAGTGCAATGGGGTGGGCTTTCGGGGCAGTGGGGGCTCGATTCTGGCGTCTAGCACGTATAGACGCTATGACTGGAATGCCACGCTATTTTTGCATGCAGTCAATTTAAAACCTAAATCACGAAAACGGAGAGGGCTCGGCCGAGGGCCTATTCACGAAATAACGGTGCAGCAGAAGATCTCTCGGAGGGCCCCTAATCTCCGGCCACGGTCCCCCCGTCGCAACGCTCAGCAGATCACTGCCTTCCTTGGCTGACGGGTCATCTTGAAGTCTACGAGCGCTCGAAAAATATCGCCATGATGCTTATCTATTAATTAAAAGCATGATACTATAAGTGAGCTCACCCTCTGATTTTTCCTTGATGAACACAATCTGGGAATCCCGTTGATGCCGGCTGGAAATTTGGTTGACGGGCAGCAATGAGATTCGTTTATGATTGACTCCGAACGTGCATTGCCCGATTGATTGCCATTTTCCATAACACGCCGCAAGAAATACACACGAAGCGAGCAAATATTGTGACACGTGTGGGACGAACGTTAATAGCACGATGCTCAGATTTGTCCTCGTCGCCTTGTCCTGGTCGCATCGCCATCGTTGTCCACTCGGAATCGCCTCGTCCTCGTTACGTCGACAGAGCCACTGGACCCGTGGGTGGATAGGGGGGCATGGAAGTAGCATGGAAATGGTGTGGGTGCGGTTGCCACGCGTCGTCGTCGTCTTCGTGGTGTTGGTGGTGGTGTCGGGTCGTCTACAGCGCAGCGTCATGCAGTGGGTAGTCAGATGGTGGGATGGCCAGAGGTGGTGGTGGTGCGCCAAGTTGCATCTTGTCGTCGTTATTGTCCTTGCCAGTGTGTCTTCGTCCTCGTCACATTATCCGTCGCGAGGTGGGTGAGGACGATGGAGAGTGGGAGAGTCCTGTCGTCCTCATTCTTGTTGCATCGTCATGGTTGTCGCGTTGTCGCTTTGACCTCGTTGTTGCGAGGGAGAGGAGAGGGCACATCCGCTTAGCTGGAAGGTTTGAGTGAGTTGGGTGGGTGACGCACTTGTTGCGCCCTCCTCGCCGCCGCAACGTCGTCCTCGTTGCCGGCGCGAACGAGCCATTTGGCACGGAAATCTTTATGGATAGGTTTATACAGATTGCCTCATCCTCGTGCGAGACAAGGCGAGGCGAGGGCGGCAGTGTGTGGGCACGTTGGAAAATGGGTGAGAGTATGCGCCTTGTCCTCACGCGAGGCGATGGCAGGGCAAGTGTGCACGGCGGTAGGGGAGTGGGCGTCGCGTGTGGGCACGTCGCCCTGTTCCCGCACGAGGCGACGGCGACAGAGGGCGGCTGAGGGCGTGTGGGCCAGATGTAGGAGCGTTGCCACTCTGCACCTGGTGCCTGCCTCCTGCGTCGGGCGGTTCTGGGGGTACGTCTGGATGACGTGCATTGTCAAGGATCGCGCACTACTGGGTTCATGGCCGCAGCATTCGTCATCGTTATTGGTATCCGTATGGGATGCACGCCCTGTTGTGCCGCGCGATGGGCTGCATGCGCTTGCGCTGGCCTGGTCTTGTACATTGGTTTTCTGACCTCCCAGGAGCGCCTGGGACTTTGCTCGGCTTCCATAGGTCAATGAGCTTGTCGTCGTCCGCCTAATATTTTCACTGTTGTCCAATGGTTTAGGGGCTGCACTTTCCCACGATTTACGAGGGTGACAGAGACCTTGTCAAGCACTCCATGTTCTCGTTAACTCTGCACCTCGCGTACACTCAGCATCGGCTAGAAAATTGGTTGACGTGGGGGCAGCGATAAGATACGCATACTTATTCGGATGGACTCCAAAAGTGCAGAAGTGCACTGCCGTGGCTTGCCTAGTTCAGTGTTACCCACGAGGACTCAGCGGCAGGGGGGAAATAATTTAGGCGCTGACTCCATTGATATTCACCAAAAGGAAAAAAAAATTCTCCAAATTGAGTCCAAGGAGCCTCGAGCCTATTCATGTTGATACGTTGAGCCAGTTAGATTTTGTGAATTCGGACTGACGCAGACACAGATGGTAACAGTGAGGATCTCGCCCGTTAGTAAGTCTTCCTCCGGTCATTACTACTAGTATCCGATCGATTGCATCAGTCAATGTCACAAGAAATGTACAGGGAAACGAGCAAACTTTCTGTCGTACGTAGTATCACACGTGTGGGACGAACGTTAACAACACGATGCTCAGATCAATGCGAGGTTGGCGTGGATAGACAGAAAAAGTCATTGGATCGATACGTTAGTCCGAGACTCCGAGGCCAACCGTGGTCGAACGGCTCAGTTCAGAGAAAACATATGCAAAGAAAATGATTATTGGTGTCCAATCAATGCGTTTTCTTCCGTGCTTACTCATAGGACGCTAATCAACTTATGATCGATATTTTCCAGTCTTTCATTGTGACTCGTCAGCCTGCCGATATCACGGTAGCTGATCAAATAGTAAACCAAACCAAGGTTTTGTTCGTTATCCTTGGTCTCGCTGTACTCATGCTTAGGCCTAACGTGCATGACGCTCCAAGGGATGATTTAGAGCGCATGTATAAACATCGATGCCATTGTTTGCACAGCCTTGCAAGAATGAGCGCCAAGGGTGAGCGGAAGTCACCATCAGCGCCTCAAGTGACAGGTGTGCATTTTTTCTTTACACACACCGCCCGATGGTACGTAAGATCACGAAAAAGGTCTGACCCATCCAATTTTGATCGATCCCACAGCGTTCTTGGCGCCTGAGGCCTGAGGCCCACGGCCCCAGTGGGTATTTCAAGTTCCCATTCATGCATCGGCGGTAAAAGTCAACTTCATTTCTTGCACAGACCCACTTGAGAATGCACTCCACTAAACCCCTCCCTGGCCCCTGTAATCTGCCCATGCTCTCCCCCAGAAAAATCAAAGTCATAACGCAGAAGGAATATCGCGAGAAGGAGGGGGAATGTTTCGTTACCCTTCGAGAAGTCATCAAGAAGCTCACTGGAAAAAAGCTACAGACCCGACAGGAGATTCTGCGGAAAGGTTGTACTTTCACTGTTACCCTGTCGTGTACGGTTGCTCACAAGTTTATGCGGTAAGCGATCGACCTGCTCGCAGATATTAAAAGGCAGAGGGATGTCCAAGCTACCTCTTCAATCCCGCCTGAAACATATTATGTAGCCGACGACTCGGGTGCGAGTTCATTTACAATATTGTAATCGAAGTGCTCACTAGGTCGTTCCTTAGGTTCCCTCACCCAATCATTTCATGAGCCTCAAACCTGGCATTTCAATGCCACATCGAGTGCCTGGTACCCTGATCCCAGTGCGTTTGGCATAGATTCTATTTTCGAGGCAGAGACCTACCAAGAATATGGTGATACTCAATCTCACTACTTTAACCTCTGAAAATGCCACGCGAGGCCTTTGCTTTACATGTACCCGCTTCCGCTTGTATTAGTTTTCTTTCCAGCGAGGCAATCTCTTAAATAATAACAATATTTTTATGCCTCTGCGGTTCAGGCTGTGAGCCAAATCTACTGCTGCTGTATTGCTAAGTTACTCGGCATTAGACATTTGCCTTTTCCTGCCAATGGCCTGCCACATGGCCGGCTTTCTTCTTCACAGCGAACTCCGTACAGGGTAGTACATCGCCCTTGGCTTTACGTGAAAGTTAGTGGCGAAGAATACGAGGGCCTGTTTGTCGAAAACGTGGTGGATCGATCATACATAATCGTCTTGTTGTAAATCATGATATGGTCGATCGATCATGATCCGTGTTCTCCAATGGCCGATACTCATCCACCGGTCAAAAGACCAGCTCCATCCCTGCAGAACAGCGTGGCACGTTCTGTATCGGACCAGACAAGGAACTTGATTGAAAGGCGGCTATCAAAGAAAGATATGGGGTTCCGTGCGCCAATCATTGCCCTTAATTCTTGTGTTTAGTCGTCAGGCCATAGCATCGCATACTTGGGTGCCTGAGACTGAGGTAGACAAAGATAAGACAATGTTCACGGAAACTTCACTGCGCCATCGTAGGCACGGATCTGATAGGATCAGACATAGTGACAGTTTCGGAGCTTTGCGGGATGGGACTGATCTCCGATGATCCGAAGAGTGAACATTGTCGATCGAGATGGAACCAGCATGAAACTGGTAACTATTCTCAACCTTGATCAACAGAAAGGTGTGGATTAATGTGACCAGGGAACAAGCTCAATACGGGTTACGTGATAGGACGAACACTGCATTGTGTCAGAACTTTGAGCCTCGAGACTGCTCCTGCACCGACTTCCAGCGTCTTAAGTTACTCGAAATCCGTTAAGGGCTATGGCATGCCTGTCCGTGAACAGTATAGCAAAAGTCCTCGCGAGTTGAACGGGATTGGACAACGGGGAACGTGAGATCGGACAAAATTGCGTCAACCTACTCCCGAGCACAGTAGTACTATTGCAAGCGATTTGCTTGACGTCAGTTGAGTCATGTTAGCTAGTGCATATCTATCCTTGATCAAGCCTTCGAATCAATTCCAGGTTCGCTGTGAGCAGTATACACGAACGACCGTATTTGAATGTCAAGGATTGACCATTCGGTCTTGAAGCTCGAAGAATTTTATCATCAGTCATGAACGTGGTGGGCAAGATCGAAGACATTCTGACTTGGAATGGGTCCGTCCTTGTGTTGGAATCGGACCCGCCAAAACATTCTAATTCCACGTTCTCTTGTCAACCTCGTCAACCTGTTCCTGCTCTTCTTTGACAGCGCCTTCCTGCGCATGTCAGTCGCCAAGAAGGGACAACCAAGATTCAGCGCTTGCGTGGTTTTCTATCCGACCCTTGCCGAGCGTTATGGCTCAGGTTCAGAATGCATATGCGTTTCGTTCACCCACGACACCGGTTTGTGTTCAACGATTCAGATAGGCTCATCCCGTGAACCACGCTTTGCCCGATCGTTCTCCCATTCCTACAAGGGAACAAGGTCACTAACGTATTGCCATGCCAAGGTACTATGCATGATTGACGGGCAAGCTATTTAAGACACATAGGGCACCCAAAGGCTTCATCAACAGCATCATGAACTCCGCACAACAATCCTCCGCATACCTTCCGCCCTCATCGCCAACCCGGAGCAAGGTTGACTCGCAAAGGGAATATCGGGAAAGAGAACAAGAGTGTATTAACAAGCTCCGATACCTTATCAAGAAGCTTACCGGGGAAGAGCTGCGGACGCGACTGGAGATCTTGAGGAAAGGTTGTAGTTCACTCGTTGTTATCGTAGAGATGCTGACGCGCTTTCCAAAAGCCATCGATATACTGTCCATTATGCCCGGGAAGGGAGAAGCCAAGGTCAGTGCTGTAAGTGCGTATGAAGTACACCCTGTAAACTATGTGCCTTCCGGTGCATATCACACAATGGGTGAATAAATCCGATACTATTAGCTCATGGATGTATCTAATTAAGCTCTTTACAGATAATTCCATTCAATCGCCTCCTTTCTCTCCCAATTGGCCTCCCGCTCTGGACTTTGATGCGGCGTTCCATGATGAGCAGTACAATATGCTTGACATGGACTCCGCTCCCAATCAACCCGGTTCTCAATATGACTGTGGCCAGTACAGTTATCAGCGTTAAAGGGCATTCTGATTTCTTTCGATGTATATAGCTCTGTATTTCCTCGACATGTAGCCATATTTACGTACTGTAGCTTAACATGTACATAGATCGCTTGACATAGATTTACATGCCATACTTAGAAATTCCTGTGGTTCTGCAAGACATGGTGTTCGTCCTTGGATGCCTTTCATACTTCCGCTGCATGTTTCTTGATGGCTGCGTCCACCAATTCTACCATGCCAATTACTGCTTCCTCTTCTAGCGTTCGGCCGATGAGTTGAAGGCCTATAGGCACGCCAGGAAACACATCCGGATGGTCTGTCAAACACCAGGGTCGAATCCACGACAAATCAAAGTATACACAGCAACACACAGAGCTTGTAAAACGCTTCGTCCTCGTGATTGTGGAAATCATGAGGCGCTACTGGAAGATCAAGCTTGGGGTCGACAAATGTGACAGGAAACACCGCGCAAGCGTAATCCATCGCATTTCCGAGTAGGGCATAGAATGAATTACTGGATAGGAAGGTGAGGGTGCGCGGAAAAGGATCAGAGTGACGTACTACTTCAGCCCATGTGGACAGGCAGTGTAAGCCGCGGTAGGTGAAATGATACCATCGACGGGTCTACCAGTACTCGTCCTGCTCTTGGTTGCATTCCAATGGTCTAGATAAGCCTTGCGTAGTGCACGTTTCTCCTTATGCAGTTGCCATAGCTGAGAAGAAAAGAAGATCAGAGAGTACAGTTTAGCTGAATCACGAACATACCTCCCAGGCAGTTCTGCTCCTCGGGGGTCCGACCACAGTCTTCACGAGAGAAACCTCCAAGTGAAAGGGGTATGGATCTTCCTCTTGGCTCATGGAAGTGATCAGAGGTTCTCCAGATGCTTCACAGCTCCTGCGAAGGTCCTCCCCTCCATCAGCAACAAAGATAGTTTCCTATACTCAGATGGTCAGTCGAGGTTCAGGATCATACTTTGGATGTCTTGAACATACGGCATTCTTGTAGATGTCGATGTGATTGAGTGGCTCCCAGTCGATGACTATGGGAATGACTCGGCACGTGGGGATGGAAGCGAGATCAACTTACCCTGGTGTCCTTCCCTCTCGAGCGCCCTTTTGACTATATTCATGGCCCTGACAAGGGGAGGATGTGGTTTGATAAATTCATCATCCCACAAGATAGCAAAACACAGTCTTCTTCCGTCACCGTGCTCCACCAGCCGATATTCTTCCTCATTCCACACTTTTCGGATCGCGAGGGGATCACGATCCCAAGGACGGCCATCTATGATTGCCTTTGTGAACAATTTCAATGCCGAGATAGAGGTGGACATCGGCCCTAACACAGAAGAAATAGACTCTTGTCCCATCAAGGTGTTAGCGGCGCCATGATACGGGAGGCGTTCATACGATGGCCGAAGTGTGTACAACCCACAAAAAGCAATAGGGATACGAAGAGACCTATGGCCATTCAATGCGAGACTGAGACCTCGATTGCGAACAGAAACATTACCCGCCCATGTCGGTACCCACTCCTAACGGGCTACCTCTCATTGCAAGGAGCGCACCTTCTCCGCCAGAGGAACCACCAGGTGTAAGATTCCTATTGTAGGGGTTGGTCGTGCGGCCAAAGACATTATTGTGCGTTTCGCCCCACTGCACGATGGAGCATGAGCTCAGCCTAGTCAAACATGCATTTCCG